>CM077084.1:26271245-26445543 GCA_039513925.1 Platanthera zijinensis | reverse complement strand
TGACTGACTGTATAGGCTAACACCTAAGTCACAAGATCCTGATAGATACAAGAGCTTATAGATATTCACTATCATGGCCCAGTCTAAGGATTATTCTAGCACCAGACCTCCAGCATGCAACTTAGCAAAGTTTGGCATCTGGAAGGCAAGGATTAAGTTATATATGGAACTCTATTGATGAAAGCATCTTTGCTTCTATTTTGTCAGGTCCCCCAAGAGCACCTGCTGCTGCCACTGCCTCATCATCTGATATGAGTGCAGTGCCTCTCCAGACTACAATGATGAATACAAGAAGGCCAAAATTGCAGATGCCAAGGCAATGAACATACTGGCTCAGACAATGTCTGATGAGGTGTTCCAGAAGGTGGCTGACTGCTCCTCAGTAAAGGCCATGTGGGACACACTGAACCAGATTGTAGCTGGTTCAGCTGATGAAAGGAAGGACAGAGGTCCAACCTTATCTCACAGTTTGAGAACTTCAAGAAAACTGATGCTGAATCAGTTGAAGCTATGTACACCAGGCCTCAGCTCAATCTCTATGAGCTGAGGACCCTGGACAAGGACATATCATTGACAGAGGTCAATGATTAAGATTCTTATGTGCTTCCTAGCACATGTGGATCTAAGAATCTGGCCCATCAAGAAGCCAGAAGTACTAATGAGATCTCAACTGAAAGCCCTCCTCGGCAAGCTCAAGTCTTTGAGCAAGTGCTGAAGACTAGAGAAGCAAAAGCTGAAGCCAAGACCCACACTCAACAAGAAAAGAGCAATCTCTAGCTCTTAAGGCTGCAGATGTCTCTGAAGGCAGCCAATCTTAATGAGGAACTTATGGCATTGTTTGCCAAAAGGTTTCTCAAGATGGGGAGAAAGGAGTTCAGAAAGAAGTCTTCACGCTATGAAGACAAACCAAGGTATGATCGCTCTTCTGCTAAAGAAATCATCTGTTATGGTTGCAGGAAGCCTGGACACATTTTTGCCCAGAGTGTCCAGAGGAGAAGAACAAGGAAAAGAAAAAAGACAAAGAACAACACAGGAAGCACTCCAAGCCATCCTCCTAAAAAAACAAGAAGAAGGAGAGAGGGGTTTCATTGCTGAAACCTGGAGTGATTCTGATGAAGAATCATCCTCATCAAGCTCCAGTGAAGATGAGGAAGAGAAGAAGGCATAAGAAGTTTGCCTAATGGCAATAGATGCCTGCAGCAACCACTCTGCTGCAGAGAGTTCAGATTCTGATGAAGAGATGCCTACTGAAGATGAGGTACTCTCATCTTATGATTTTACTTCAGAAGAGTTTAAGTTAGAATTAAATCTTTATGTTTAGATTTATTAGTTCAGAAAAAGAAATAAAAGAACTTAGAAATAGGTTAGCTGACTCAGAATCAATAGCCTCTGAAAAACATTAGGTTAAAGGAAGATCTCACTACTTGTAGTGAAGAAATTAAATTTCTTAAAATAGAATTAGCTAAGTCTAAGAGATTAGAAGAATCCCTTAATGGTAGAAGCCTTAAGCTGTTAGAAATTACCAGCATGACTAACACTAGGTCAGGTAATGATAAACTAGGCTTATGAGCTTCCCAGTGAAACCCCCAGTCCTTCTTAAAAATAATCTTTCAACTCCAGTGAACTTCATTTCAGCTAGTGGAAAGAAGAACACTGAGCAAGTAAACCTTGTAAATAAAACCCTAAATTAAAGCTAAGAGAGAAAAGAGAAAGAAGTTTTTCAAAGAAATGCAAAGAGCGTCGAACGCGCTCGACGATCGGATGCTCCATGGTCGAACGAAGCTCGGACGATCTGAGCGCCCATCGTCGAACGTCGATCGACGATTTCAATATGATTTTCAAAATCATAATCCATTCCATAGAAACCTAAATGAGAATAGAAACCCTAGGTTTGTTGACCCTTCATCTGCATGGAGAATCCCACCTAGGAGATCTCACCCACTAGGTTATCACCCTCAGCCTGCATTCTCTTATATTTCCAGTTTTTCTTATGTGAAAAACAAGGGACCCAAGGTTACCTGGGTCCACTCTGTCTAAATAATTGTCTTGTAGGTGAAGGCCTATCCAATCACTCAAAATAAGTGGTATTTGGATAGTGGGATGCTCTAAGCATATGACAGGAAATAAAGATCTACTGTCAAAATTCAAAGCTAAGCTCGGCCCAAAGGTTATCTTTGGAGACTCCAGCGTGTGGGTCAGACAGAAGGCTATGGCAAGATACACAATTGGAGCAGCAGTTACATTCAAGAGAGTTGCATATGTCAATGGACTGAAGCATAACCTGATTTCAGTCAGCCAGCTATGTGATGCTGGCTACCAGGTTTTCATTTTCCAACTCATCTTGCAATATTACTTTAAATAATATATATTGTTTTAGTAGGTATTAGATTAGGTATATTTATTTAGTAGATTTTAATTCATCTCAATCTGAAATCTGCCTGTTTAATGAAGTAACCTTAATAATAATTCCCTATGGCATAAAAGGCTTAGTCATGTTAACACTTAAAAATATATCTAGGTTATCTAAGCACAACCTTGTTAGAGGTTTACCTTCTTGCCCCTACAAGAAGGAGAGCCTATGCAAGGCTTGTCAGCTAGGCAAGCAAACCAAGAATTTATTTAAATCTGTAAATAAAAGTGACTCTCCTAGAATCCTGTATTTATTACATTTGGACCTTTTTGGCCCAATAAATGTACGAGTTTAGGAGGGAAGTATTACACTTTAGTAATTGTAGATGACTTTCTAGGTTCAGTTGGGTTTTCTTTTTGAGAACTAAGTCGATAACTTCAAAGCCCTTACAGACTTTCTACTTTGTGTGCAGACTGAGTACTCTACTCATGTGGCTTGATCAGAAAGTGATCATGGTACTACTGAGTTTGACTCTCTTCTCATGCAAGAATTCTGTGGAGAGAGAAGGAATCAAACATAGCTTCTCAGCTCTAGAACTCCCCAACAAAAATGGGGTAGTTGAAAGGAAGAATAGAACACTAATTGAAGCTGCTAGTACAATTGTTGGCAGATGCTAACATGCCTCTATCCTATTGGCAGAAGCTGTTAGTACAGCCAAACTATGTCTTGAATAGAAGTTTGATACACAAACTTAAGTGTAAAACTCCTTATGAGTTGCTTAAAGGAAAGAAACCAAAAATTAATTACTTTAGAGTTTTTGGCTGTATTGTTTATATTCATAATAATAATAAAAGATTATATTAGAAAATTTGAAGCAAAAGCTTCAATGGGAATTATGCTTGGATATTCCCAAGTAAGGCAAAGCTTTAGGGTTTATAACAAATCTACCTGTAAGATAGAAGAATCTGTGCATGTGACTTTTGATGAGTCTCAGATGTTTTTTCAAGGAGAAGGAAAATTCTCATTCCTCCAGTTCTTTGCAGGTACCTGATGCCCCCTCAAAGAAATTCTTCAACTATCAACTCTTCAGATCACTGAATCAGACAGTGATGAAGACATTGCTTGAAGCTGTTGAAGCTGTTGTTGTACCACCAACAGTAGATCAAATTCCTCCTGAGGAATTAATCCCCAACTGTTGCTGAAGATCACATCCCACCTGCTGATCTTGTCACACTTAGAGATCACCCCACATCTCAAGTGATTGGAGGACATATCAGCTGGTGTACAAACAAGACATCAATTAAGACAGGATGTGATGCATGCTTGTTTTCTCTCACAGGTTTTGAGCCCCTCACCTTTAAAGATGCAGAGCTAGATCCCCACTGGATCATTGCAATGCAAGAGGAGCTCAATCAGTTTGAGAGATGTAAAGTTTGGACTTTGGTTTCCAAGACCTAAAGGCCAACTAATCATAGGCACACAAGTGGGTGTATAGAAACAAGTTAGATGCAAATGGAATAATAGTAAGGAATAAAGCTAGGCTTGTAGCTCAGGGCTACAGACAGGAGGAAGGTATAGACTATGACCAAACCTTTGCTCCTGTTGCAAGGCTAGAAGCAATAAGGATCTTCTTGGCCTATGCAGCCTTCATGAAGTTTAAGGTGTTCCAAATGGATGTCAAAAGTGCATTCCTAAATGGTGAGCTTAAGGAAGAGGTGTTTGTTGAACAACCACCAGGGTTTGTTTCTTCAACTCAGCCTTCTCATGTTTTTAAGTTGCAGAAAGCTCTTTATGGACTAAAGCAAGCTCCTAGGGCCTGGTATGAGACCTTAGCTAGTTTCCTGTTAGAGCACAACTTCACTGGGGAGTAGTTGATAGAACCCTTTTCGTCAAGCATCACAAGGACACAATCCTGTTAGTTCAGGTGTATGTAGATGATATTATTTTTGGCTCCACTGATCCCAAACTGTGCAAAAAGTTTTCCAACTTGATGCATTCTAAGTTTGAGATGAGTAGCATGGGTGTGCTGTCTTACTTTCTGAAAGTGAGGGGATAAGTTGTAAACTACTCTAGAGGGGGGGTGAATAGAGTATTCAAAATTTTATGAACACTTAGTCAGCTCCCTTGGAGTTTATTTGCGGAATAAAAAATCTGATACTTGAACCCTAAGAGCCTAACACAGTGAAGTGCACAAGTGGAGAAGTTGACTGAAATTTCAGTTAACTACAAGCCTATCACAGCAACTAGCAATCCTAGGTAGTTCTATCACAGCCACAGAATAAACAAATCAGCAAGAACCAGAGAGACACAGGATATATAGTGGTTCCCTTTAAATAGGTACATCCACTCTTCTACCACCCTGGTAGGAATCCACTACAGGTTTTTGCTAAGGTGCCCTTCCACCAATGATCTGATTCAGGTAGATCAAACAGACCCTTTGAGCTTTTGATAAGGATGCTCAACCACAGGTTGTTGATAAGGTGCCCTGTCACCAACGTTCACTTTTGAAGAGGTTGTGAACAAACTCTTTTTACAAAGGGGTTGAGAGGGTTAGATTATCTTCTCTGTTTTAAATACAGATTAGAGAAGATTTGTGGATTCTCTAAAGAATCAAAGTCTCCCCCTGGCTCAGTGGAAGTCCAGGGAAAGCCTTTGCTTCAGGATGAAGGAGTTTCAGATAAACTGAAACTAAATCCTCAGAGATCTGAAGACTGATTTTTATCAGGTCTTAAGATTCTGGAGCACTTGAAGCAGAACTGAAGCTCTTTCTGAAGTCTTGAAAACTCTTAAGCAGATGCTCAGGAGACTTTAGAATGAAAGATGATTGCTCTGGGCTTTTGCTTCAGGAAAACTTTTCTTTTTCTTGTTATGAGATTGTGAAGAGCTGCTCTGATGATGCTTGAGCGAATGAATAATATTTCTCTGTGTCTGTTACTTCTTCTTTTCTGAGAGAAGAATCTCTTTTAAATATGTCTTCACGTTTTTCCTTTGGAACGGCTCTATTGATTTGAATTCTCGAGCCCTGCAACAGATTATCTCAAAAATAGAATATAGCAATAGGAATAGAATGGCCTATTAACTTTCTGTCAGTCCCAATAAGGAATAAAATAAGCGGGAAAAAATATCTCAGCATAAAGACGTACTATTCTTGGAAATAGTACATAGTACCAACGGCTAGAAAACAGGCTGGAAAGATAAAGTCAACGCAATTTGTATAATAGGACAAAATGCTTTATCAAGAATACTGAATCCCGTGATTTATGCTTGACAGAATTTGTAATCAATTTATTTGAATTTAAACCATAAATTTAGCAACAATAATATCAGAGAATCAATCTAACCACCAACTAAAACACTTGGAAATAAACCAAGGAATAGAATAAATACAAAAAGATAAAGGCAGACAGAAATCGTCGAACAGGGGTTCGAAGATCGTCGACCTACTAACAGATCGTCGACTAAAAACAGAAGTCTGTCGAAACAGAAATCGTCGAACGGAAATCGTCGACCAGCTCAAACTATCGTCGACCAAAGCAAAAGATCTGTCGAGACAGATATCGTCGACCAGAAATCGTCGACCAGGTCTAGATATCGTCGACTGAAGCAGAAAGCTGTCGGGACAGAAAACGTCGACCAGAAATCGTCAACAACTAAGGCAACAATCTGTCGACACAGATATCGTCGAACATCACAAGATGTCGACGACTAAGACAAAATATCTGTTGAGACAGATATCGTCGAACAAGAACAAGATCGTTGAACTGCAGATAGCAGATCGTCGACCAACCTTCAGAGCATAAGAGGCTTGCTCTGAGATCGTCGACCATCGGTCGACGATAATTGTCTTGACTCAACGATTCGATAGCCCTGCTATCGTCGATTAATGATCGACGATCGCGAGGCCTCGTTCGACGATAGTCGAACGGAAAAAGCCTTAACCAAAACACATTCTAAAACTACTAGCCTAAACTCTAGGTCAGTCATATACTGCCCTAGGGAGACTAAGCAAAGTCTAAACATGATCATATATCTTTATATGGATCAAGAGGGGCTGGAAAGGGATTACATAAGCCAAATCACATCTAGGGTACCAACACTTTCTTGGTCTCCAAGTTAAGCAAGATGCTGATGGTATCTTCATCTCCCAATCCAAATATGCCAAGGAATTGGTAAAGAAATTTGGGATGGCTGATGCTTCAGCAATGCCTACACCCATGGCTACTAATGTAGTTATTGATTCTGATGATCACGGCAAGCCAGTTGATCAAAAGAATTATAGGGCCATTGTTGGTTCCCTATTATATCTAACTGCAAGTAGGCCAGATATAATGTTTGCTACATGCCTTTGTGCTAGATTCCAGGTCAACCCCAAGGAATCTCATCTGATTCTTCTAAAGAGAATCCTGAGATACCTAAAAGGATGTCCAAATCTAGGACTTTGGTACCCAGCTGAGTCAGAGTTTGAATTAATTGGATATTCTGATTCTGACTATGCTGGTTGCAGAGTTGACAGGAAGAGCACCTCAGGAACTTGCCAGTTCCTGGGAGAGAGATTGGTCTCTTGGTTCTGTAAGAAGCAGGCTTCTGTCTCAACTTCAACTGCTGAGGCTGAATATATAGCAGCTGCCAGTTGTTGTTCACAGATCCTGTGGATTCAAAACCAGCTTGTGGATTATGGTTACTCACACAAGAACACCAAGATCATGTGTGATAGTACCAGTGCTATTTCTATTGCACAAAATCCAGTGTACCACTCTAGAACCAAGCACATTGAGATTAGGCACCATTTCCTGAGAGATTGTGTGGAAAAGAACAAGATCTGTCTTGAGTTCATATCCACTGAGTTTCAGAGAGGTGATATATTCACCAAGCCTTTAGATGAACAGAAGCATCTATTCTTTTTAGTTCAACTAGGCATGATTAATGGACGAGACTAAGTGTGACTATATCTGCCTTTGTTGAAATCTGCTTGAAGATCGTCGAACGATGATCGAAGATCGTCGAACGGATTGAGCCTGTCGTCGACCTCTGGTTAATGATAGCTTATCTGTTTGAAGATCGTCGATCGACGTTCGACCATCATCGAACAGGTTGAGCTCATCGTCGATCTCTGAACGACGACAGCTTGTTGCGTGTGAAGCCAGAAATAGCCGAACGATGGTTCGACTACTCTGCTTCTGAGCCGATCGTCGAACGGCCGTTCGACTATCGGGTCAAGTATCTTTTTAATAGATCGACTATTTCCGGTCTAATATAAAACCGATAGTCGACCTAGGTTAAAAGATCTTTTGTTTTATCGTCGACGGAGCGTGCCCTTTCGCATTCTGCTTTCCCGCTTGCGATTTCCGGGCGTTTCGTCTTCTTCGTTCTCTGCAGCTTTCTCGTGCTTTCTCCGGCGAATCCATGGCGGTCTCTCCAGCAGTTTTAGCCGTCGTCAAGTTTGATGCAGGATTCAGTGTGGATTTCGAAGCTTTCAGTAGCTGCGATGCCGGAATCGTGGAAGTTCTCCAGCTCTGCAGGGATCAAGGTTTAGAGAAGTTAATGTCTGAAAGAATTAAGATCAATATTCCAGAAATCAAAGAATGGGCTTTCACGTCGTCTTCCACAGACGAATCGATGACTGGTACCATAGGCGGAGAAGAAGTTATCCTGACTCCGGCCGTCCTATCTCATGTTTTTGGATTAGTTATTGGTGATGAGGATTATGAGCAAGATGCTCAGGAATTTGGAAGAATGCTGGTTGAGCTGGGACATGCTGAGGGCATTCCCACCAAGCTGCTCAAGGTAAAACTTCCCCTCAAGATCAAGTTCCTCGCTGAGGTAGTCGGAAAAGTGCTCCTGGGTAAGCACTCTGCCCACGACAATATAACAAGGCAGCAATTCGCACTCATGTGTGCAATTGTTAATCGAAAAAGGATAGATTGGGCAGCTGTTTTGTTTGATTTAATCAGGAAGAAGACTGGTAAGAAGGAAGTCACCCTAGGAAGGGTCATTGGAATCTTCCTTAAGGAGAAATACCCCCAGCTGCTAAGTTCAACTGCAACAACAATCAACGCCAGCAAGAAGATGGATCCCCACTTGTTCTCTAAGTGGAAGAGGACGTTTGTGAAATCTGCTCCAGCAACATCTGAGGACACAAGGACTGTATCAGTCGCTCCTCAACCTGTTGAAGCTGGCTCAGCTCTTCCTTCCTCCTCCTCTGCATTGCCGTCTGCCTCAGTTGAAGTACCATCAACTTCTGCTGAGGTACGACCTTCTTCCTCTGCTGCTCCTGAAACAACTACGGTTGTTCCTCTGTCTCCTCCTGCCTCTCCTCTACCTGCTCATCTGGCTAGGATATCTGCTCTTAGCTTTGATTTGTTAGGATCAGAGAGAATTCTTACTCCTCCTGTATCTCCAATTCATTCTCCAATTCATTCCCCAATAAACTCTCCTGCTCCATCTCCTGCTCGATCCCCTGTCCACACCATTTCTCATCCCAGCACCACTACCATATCTGCTGCAGCTCCATCCACCTCTCATCCTTCATCTTTTGAAATCTCTCCAGAGCTTATCTCTTGCATTGTGGAGCTGATTACCCCGTCAATCAAAACCATGATTGAGGAGGCAATCGCTCCCCTTGCAGCCTCCATTGATCTTTTGTCTGCCTCCATCAAATCCCTTACTAAATCTGCTGAGCCATCTTCCTCTAGGGGCCTGGTTTCAGTATCCACTGAAATCAGGCAGGGGGAGATGTTCAATGAAGATGCCTCAGATCATCCTGCCTCTCCTCCAGCTTTAAAAGAATCTGCTCAGGAAGAAATAGTTCCAGATGTTGTCATGTCTGCCCAGGAAGTGATAGATCCAGCTGAGAAAGAAATAGCTCCAGCCCAGGAAGAAACAGCTCCTGCTGAGAAAGTTATAGTTCCAGTTCTGTCTGATAAGGATATAGCAGATGGAATCCTGCTATCTGAGATTGCAGTTAAGGTCTGCTTAGAAGATCTTACCACTCCTATGATTGCTAGATTCCTGGAAGGAATCATAACTTCTTATCTGAATGAATCATGGGAAATGGTTAAATATGAAGGTAACTCTTTCATTCGTTTTGTTGATGAGTCGATTAATTTGATAGTTTGTGAATACCTTGAAGGGATGATTCAAGCTTATTTAGCAGATATGTATTCATAATTTTACAGATATTATTAAAGAAGATTTAACTGCTCAAATCATAGCAGTAGTTTCTGAGGCTGACCCAAGTATTCTTGCTACTCAAGTAGACCCTGAGTTGGAATCCTTCTTAGATAATAAAGAAGATGAGTCTGAGAAAGAGGAAGTCAAAGTTGACTCTCCTGTTCTGAGTTTGGAAGAAGCTCAAGCAAGAGCAGCATGGAATTTAAGAGTTCAATCTTTAAAAGAGAAAGAGAAAGATTTGCAATTTGAAAAGTCATCCATCTGGGATGACTCTCCAGGTTTGGATTTAGACTCCCTTCTGGCTCTGGATGCCATGGAAGAGGAAAGAGAAAAATCTGCTCTAAAGCTTAAAGAAAAGGCTGTCTCAGAAGCCTATGATCCTTATGAGAACCCTCCATCATCCCATTCTGATGATGATGATGATTCTGATATCTCTGAAAAGTCAAAGAAAAAGAAATCTGCTGCAAAGAAAAGAAAAGCTGCTCCTCCTCCACCTCCAAATAAGGATAATGACACTCCCTATTACATTTTGAAGGGCATTGACCCCAAATCCAAGGATTTTAAGCATTGGATGTGGTTTTCGAAGAATCAGCAAAAAGAAAGAAAAAGAACCAAGAGGTATGGCAGTCCTGTCTCAAGATGGACTCCCAGAGGTCCTCCTCCACCTCCAGGTGCAGGAGCCTCTGGGAACCTTTCAGCTCATCCCACTGCCTCCTCTGGAAAATCTGCGTCTGTTCAGCCCCAGCCAAGACAAGGTTATCAAAGCTCTCAAGGCAAATCATCTTATGGTTCTCAAAGACAAATGAAGGAGGTTGTGGCTCAAAGACCAACCTTTTCCCCACCTCCTTCTCCAAAGAAGAGAATTTCATCTCCAACTCCAGTTCAATCTGAGAAAAGTATTTCGAAAGGTAAATAGTTTATTTTATTTTAAGATATCTAGCAAGAACCTCTCTGTTAAGTATACTCTAATGTCTTATCTAGATATAATAGCTGATGCTGCTTCTCCTGAGCCCGTATATGAAAATCCTGAGCTCGATCCTAACTTTAGGATGGCTCACTTTCAAGAACTTGTAGGAGCAGCCCAAATAAGAAAAGCAAGAGCCGAAGGTAAAGATACGACTGGTTTTACTACCATGTCAGCTTACAGAAAGAAAGAATTTGAAAAATTCCAAGTCAATCCTGAGATTTTTGATCCAACAAAATACATGGAAAAACATCCTGAAGCTATTGTCCCCAGAGCTACAGAGCTGAAGATCATTGGTGCTCAGGACCTGAAGATGTCAAAGAAAGAGTCAGATGACCATCTAAGAAAAATTTCCTTTGTTTCTAGTTCTTCTGATCATTTACCAGACTCTAAAGATTCTTAATAGTTTAATTAACTGCTGTGCTACATTTGTCTATCTGATTGATAATCTGCCAGTTTATTGTTAACTATTTGCTGAATTTATTTTCTAGTGTTTTATTGCTAGCTGTTTTAGATTTTGAGAGACTTAACTCAAATAGGGGGAGATTGTTGGTACCCTAGTTTGATTTGAGTTTAGTCCTCTCCTTTGTGCCCCTTGACCCAAGAAATATCTATGGTCAATGGTTAGAAGTCTAGCTGTAGGGTCCTCGCTTTTCCAAATTGAGAATTTGGTTAAGTAGGTTTTTCGTTCGACGATAGTCGAACGCCGCTCGACTATCGTCTATCGGCTGATCGACGATCGTCTATCAGTTGGTCGACGCTTTGTCTGCGCTGATAGTTCGACTATCTGTTGATAGTTCGAATATCTGTTCTGCGCTGATAGTTCGACTATCTGTTGATAGTTCGACTATCTGTTGATAGATCGACTATCTGTTTCGTCTTGATAGTTCGACTATCTTTTGATAGGTCGACTATCTGTTGCCTTTGATAGTTCGACTATCTGTCCTGATAGGTCGACTATCTGATAGTTCGACTATCTGCTGATAGATCGACTATCTGGTTTGTTCTGATAGTTCGACTATCTTCTAATAGATCGACTATCTATTTTCTGAGGTAGGTCGACTATCTGCTCGATAGCTCGACTATCTCTGTGCGCTTGATAGCTCGACTATCTGTCCTAGATAGATCGACTATCTGATAGTTCGACTATCTGTCCTGATAGCTCGACTATCTGCCGGGGTAGTTCGACAATCTTTTTCGATAGTTCGACTATCTAGATCGTTCGACTATCTGCCCGATAGTTCGACGATCTCCGTACGTCGCTCGACGATCTTCGAAGGTCGTTCGACGTTTTCTGTCTGCCTTTGTATTTTGTATTTATTTATTATATTTAATTAATTAATACATTTTCTGGCACAGTATTTTAAGCTGTATGATAATATAACCAGGCAATACTTGCTCCATCTCTTTTGTCTGAGTCAAATCTTTTTAAGATAAAGTTGTTTGTCTTATTAGCTGTCATTTTAATTTACTTTATCTATTGTCAGCCCTTTATAGCCGTTAGACTGAAAAGTCTTCTTTTGCTATAAAGAGATTATTTCTGATGTGACTTTATTTAGTCCTTCTGTTATCTGATTTAAGCCTGCAGCTTCTTAGAAAGTGATTTATTCCCTTTATAGAATGTTTTGCTGCAGAGATATTTCTGTCTTCTTGATATTTACAGCCCAGGTCTCAAGGCTTACAAGAAGACAAATAATTCAAATGGAAGAGAGCCGTTGCTTGCTGATGATTATATAAAGAACCCTTTGAAGAAGGATTCAAGCTAGTTAACAGAAGCTAATAGCTATCCAGTTGTTCATTCTCAAGCCTTCATCAAGCTCAAGCTTCCTGCTCTCAGCAATCTCCATCTAACTGAGAAGTGTTAAGATCTTCATCTCTTCTTCACCTAAGTTCTCCTGCTTTCAGGAAGTTCAACTCAGAGTTCCTTTGAAGAAGAAGAAGAAGAAGATAGCTGCTTGAAGAACTTTGATTTTATTATTTATTTTCTTCCTGTAGCTCTTTCCTTCAGAACTTTCTGAAGAGTTTCTCTGCACTGAAGCAAGACTTCACCTGGACATTTTTGAGCCAGGGGAGCCTTGATTCTTTAGAGCATTCTAGCTCAGTGCAAGCTTTTGTGCTTCTCTAATCTATTATAAAATAGAGAAGACATCTTAACCTTCTTCCCCCTCCTGTACAGGGTTATTACTCCCTTCAAAAGTATCCCTTGGTGGCAGGGCACCTGATCAAAAACCTGTGCTTGGTTTTTAGACACCTGATCAAAAGTCTAAAGGGTTTCTGGATCTACCTGAAACAGATCCTGTTGGTGGCAGGGCACCTGATCAAAAACCTGAGTGGATTCCTACCGTGTGGGTAGAAGAGTGGACGTACCCAAGTTGTTTGGGGAACCACTATAAATTTCCTTGTGTCGTCTGGATTCCACTGTTTAATTCCTGCATTGTGGCTGTGATTAGATATAACTAGGTTGCTAGTTGCTGATTAGGTTTTTCCAAGCTTAACTGTAATTACAGTTAGTTTGTGTTTGTACACATCACTTGTGTTAGGCTTTAAGGTTAAATCAATATCTATAATCTTTTCATTCCGCACTTCACTCCAAGGGAGTTGGGTAGAATATTAAGTTTTGTCTGTGCAAAATTTGATAACTCTATTCACCCCCCCTCTAGAGTAGTATCTATCCCTTCACTTTCAACTTTCATCTCCATTACCTCCTCTGCAGCCTCCAAATGGGACTGCTCCCCCCATTCTCCAATATCCCCCTCTCCTGGGACAAGGACCTCCTCCTCAGCCTCTTCTGCGGCCATTTCCTCGGTCGACTCCTGGACTCCCTCCACCACCTCCACCTGGGTACGACTCTCTACCTTCATCTCCACTACTCCTGTCTCCTGCTCCGCCTCCTCCATCCTCCGCTACAGCTCCTCAGCCACCTCCAGCCAAGAAATGGAGTTCAGTGCGGTGACGTAGCACTCCCTTGCCACTTTGGGGTCTCCTCGAACCCAGACCTGGATCACCTCGGCGTTGAACTTCAAGCACTGGTGAAAGGATGAGGGGACGCAACGGAAGGCGTTTATGAAAGGCCGCCCAAAGATGGTGTTGTAACTGCTGGAGGCATCCACGATGACGAACCTGCATTTTCGGGACTGTGCCCCCCAGAGTGACATGGATCCCCATTCCTCCTTCCACCTCCTTTATCTCCCCAGAGAACACAAATAGAGGTCCATCCAAGGCCAACACCCTCTTGCCCTCCACCTTCATCGCGTCGAATGCCTTCATGAAGATAACGTTGACTGAACTCCCGTTGTTGATGAGGATCCAGGAGACGGTGAAGTTCTCGACCGAGGTATAGATGACCAATGCGTCGTAGAAGGGGTCCTCGTGATCTGGCATGTCCTTCCTTAAGAAGTTGATCTTCTCCTCCGGGGGTGGGGTATGGGATGTGGAGCCAATGTTCTAGCGGTACATGTTTTCGAGACTTGCCTTCAAGGAAGCCTCGACCCCCACCCCCCATGGATCACTCTGATCCCTCCTCGGGCCCCAACAACGGCCCTGTCCTCACACCTATCCTCCTTTTCCCTAGACAGGATTTCTTCAATCTACACTTCCCGACGGTCTTATTTCTGCTGCTGCTCCCTGTTTCCTCTCATCTTGAGGAACTCCGGGCACGTGGTTGTAGCGTGCCCCTCCTCCAGGTGGAAGTCACAATAGGGTAACTCCACCCTGACTTCCTTCCTCCTCCTCTGCTGACCCCTCCTCCTTTGCATGGCTATCATCATAGCCTGATGCTTATTGGGGAGAGGGGGTCTCTGCCCCTGCCTCCAGCCTGGGGGGTGGAAGTGGGACTGGCCTCCCTGGCAGTTATCTCCTCCATGGAAACCTCTTTGCTGGCTCTGATCCTGCCACTCTGACTGCCTCCAGCCGAGCCGATTATTCGGCTCCTCACGCCCCCACCTCAGCTGTTATTGCTGCACCTGCTACTACTTTTCCTGCTGCCGGAATTCGGCTCTCCTCACCTCCTGACCTTGGCCACCTCCTGGCCCCTTCGCCTCCTCCGTGTCCCACCTGGCCAACTTCCTTACAAACTTGGGGTTTAACGCCTCCCCCTCGACTTCCCTTGTTGCCCTCTCCATCAACTCCTCATAGGAGAGAGGTGGCACCCTCTTTAGCTCCATCCTGAAGAAACCTTACTGCATCCCCAAGCTAAAGGCCATCATCAGGGTGTGCCCTAGAAACTCCTGGACCTGGTTGACCTCCTCTTGGAACCGGTCCACGTAGCTCCCCAAGGTCTCGTTCACCCCCTGCTTGATGTAGAACAGGGACTTCGACTCCTTCTTCCTCTTCTTGGAAGTGGTGAACCTCAATATGAACCCCCAACGCAGGTCCTCGAAGCAGTAGATTAAGTTGGCCGACAGCTGGTGGAACCACTCCCTCGCCTTCTCCTTGAGGGTGATGGAGAAGAGTTTGCATTTGAAGGCATTTGACATCTTCCTTATCGACACCACATCCTCGAACCACTAGATGTGTTGGGCCGGGTCATCCTTTCCGGTATAGTAGGACATTTCTGACTCCTTGAACCCCTCCGAAACTGAGGCAGAAGAAACCAACTCGTTGAAGGGGCTTCCCCCTGCTAGGCAAGCCGGAGGGTCTCGCACCCCCATCTCGCCAAACCGGCCTCCGCTTGTCGACCCAGGGAAGAGCACTCGCCCCTGCAGCTCGCGCTTGCCTCCTCCATCTGCTACCTACTTCTCGGCTCGCCTGTCGGGTGCATCCTCGCCTAGGGACGGTGCAACGACTACTAGAATTGCTAGCGTCAAGCTCTCAGCACGTGTGCCGAGAGCGAACCTGACTAGCCCAAGCACCTCCTGCCTGAACTCTTCGAACATCCCTATCATGGCGAGAGGGGGAGGGGGCGGCGAGCCGGCCCTGTCCGAACCTTGCCCTTCTCCTCCAATCATCGAGCCTGCTGAAGATTTTTTGTGCTGACCATGATCCACGCTCACCACACCAAAATGTTAAAACCGAAAACTCGGTCTCTGTGTAGTTCACCGCATAGAGAGCTGAATCCTGATAGTAGGAACAGTAGTAGCAGGTGTAGCAATAAAAGCCGAGGTAGGGGCGTGAGGAGCCGAATAATCGGCTCGGCTGGAGGTAGCCGGAGTGGCAGGATCAGAGCCAGCAAAGAGGTTTCCATGGAGGAGATAACTGCCAGGAAGACCAGGCCCACTTCCACCCCCCAGGCTGGAGGCAGGGGCAGAGACCCCCTCTCCCCAATCAGCATCAGGCTATGATGATAGCCATGCAGAGGAGGAGGGTCAGCAGAGGAGGAGGAGGAAAGTCAGGGTGGAGTTACCCTATTGTGACTTCTACCTGGAGGAGGGGCACGCTACAACCACGTGCTCGGAGTTACTCAAGATGAGAGGAAACAGGGAGCAGCAGCAGCAATAAGACCGCCGGGAAGTGCAGATTAAAGAAGTCCTGACTAGGGAAAAGGAGGATAGGTGTGAGGACAGGGCCGTTGTTGGGGCCCGGGGAGGGATCAGAGTGATCCATGGGGGTGGGGGTCGAGGCTTCCTTGGGGAAGGGGTGATCACACACTTACTTCTCTCTCACGGGCCAAACAACTAAGGAAAAAGAACAGGCAATAGACCCAAGGGCTCGGCGTGGAGGACCCACCACACACCTGAAAGATCTTAGAGCGCTTCACCTCCCTAGTCAAATGTCGAGCTAAGGATACCTCAGAAAGCATAAAAAGACTGAGTCACAAGTAAGCATGTCTCATGAGGTACTCCCTTGGGTCTATTTATAGTTTTCTGAAAACGGTCTGCCAACAGCCAACCTCCGCTTTTCAAAACAGCTATATACAGCCAAAAGTGGTCTGCCAACAACATAACTCCGTTGTTCTGGAAAGCTATGCGCACCCCCAGTGAGGGCATTCAGGTAATTTTAACTCTGGACCCCACAGGGCGAGTTTCTTGGACACGGGGTCAAATCGCCAACCTACATGGCGGACGCGGCCTGGCTACCGCGGCTCGCCTTCTATCTCTAGGCGAGCCAGGCCGCCATGGCTCGCCTACCCTATATGGAGGCGGGCCGGCGACAAGGTCGCCTAGGAAGGCGCGAGCCGGATTGGCTGGCTCGCGCAACTCACTTGCCTGGTCTTGGCGAGAGCGAGCTTGCCATCTGGACTCGCCCGCCCACTGTACTAACGTGGGTTGGACCCCCTGGCTCGCTCGCCTAGCCGGATAGGCCCACTCGGCAAACACAAGGTTGTACGCACATAACAAATAATCTTACCAACCGTTGGTTCTTTCTTTGCCAATTTGCATGCTTGACCGCTCCCGAGCTAGGACGGCTCATTCTTCGACCGATTCAAGAGCACATCGAGTTGACACACAACAAGACTGCTTTTAGATTGATCTTCAACAAACAAAAATGTAGCCCCAAGCTAAAGTCCATCATCAGGGTGTGCCCTAGCAACTCCTGGACCTGGGTCACCTCCTCTTGGAACCGGTCCACGTATCTCCCCAAGGTCTCGTTCATCCCTGCTTGATGTAGAACAGGGACTTCGACTCCTTCCTCCTCTTCTTGGAAGTGGTGAACCTCAACATGAACCCCCAACGCAGGTCCTCGAAGCAGTAGATTGAGTTGGCCGGCAGCTGGTGGAATAACTCCCTCGCCTTCTCCTTGAGGGTGATGGAGAAGAGTCTGCATTTGAAGGTATCCGACATCTTCCTTATCGACACCACATCCTCGAACCATTAGATGTGTTGGGCCGGGTCATCCTTCCCGGCGTAGTAGGACATTTCTGGCTCCTTGAACCCCTCTGAAACTGAGGCAGAAGAAACCAACTCGTTGAAGGGGCTTCCCCCTGCTGGGCAAGCCGGAGGGTCTCGCACCCCCATCTCGCCGAACCGGCCTCCGCTCGCCGACCCGGGGAAGAGGACTCGCCCCTGCAGCTCGCGCTTGCCTCCTCCATCTGCTGCCTACTTCTCGGCTCGCCTGTCGGGTGCATCCTCGCCCAGGGACGGTGCAGCGACTACTAGAACTGCTAGCGTCGAGCTCTCAGCACGCGTGCCGAGAGCGAACCTGACGAGCCCAAGCACCTCCTGCCTGAACTCTTCGAACATCCCCATCGTGGCGAGAGGGGGAGGGGGCGGCGAGCCGGCCCTGTCCGAACCTTGCCCTTCTCCTCCAATCATCGAGCCTGCTGAAGATTTTTTGTGCTGACCATGATCCACGCTCACCACACCAAAATGTTAAAACCGAAAACTCAATTTCTGTGGAGTTCACCCTTTGGGGAAGGGGTGATCGCACACTTACTTCTCTCTCACGGGCCAAACAACTAAGGAAAAAGAACGGGCAATAGACCCATGGACTCGGCGTTGAGGACCCACCACACACCCGAAAGATCTTAGAGCGCTTCACCTCCCTAATCAAATGTCGAGCTAAGGATACCTCAGAAAGTGCAAAAAGACTGAGTCATAAGTAAGCATGTCTCATGAGGTACCTCCTTGGGTCTATTTATAGTTTTCTGAAACGGTCTGTCAACAGCCAACCTCCGCTTTTCAAAACAGCTATATACAGCCAAAATTGGTCTGCCAACAACATAACTCCGCTGTTCTGGAAAGCTATGCGCACCCCAAGCGAGGGCGTTCAGGTAATTTTACCTTTGGACCCCATAGGGCGAGTTTCTTGGACACGGGGTCAAATCGCCAACCTACCTGGCGGACGCGGCCTGGCTACCGCGGCTCGCCTTCTATCTAGGCGAGCCAGGCCGCCATGGCTCGCCTACCCTATATGGAGGCGGGCCGGCGACAAGGTCACCTAGGCAGGCGCGAGCCGGATTGGCTGGCTAGCGCAACTCACTTGCCTGGTCTTGGCGAGAGCGAGCTGGCCATCTGGACTCGCCCGCCCACTGTACTAACGCGGGCTGGCCCCCCTGGCTCGCTCGCCTAGCCGGATGGGCCCACTCGGCAAACACAAGGTTGTACACACGTAACAAATAATCTTACTAACCGTTGGTTCTTTCTTTGCCTATTTGCGTGCTCGACCGCTCCCGAGCTAGGACGATTCATTCTTCGACCGATTCACGAGCACATCGAGTTGACACGCAACATGACTGCTTTTAGATTGATCTTCAACTAACAAAAATGTTTGTTCCTGATTTATTTTAACCTATAAACACTAAAAATACATTGAAGTGAACCAAACACAAGCCTTATTGAATCTTAAAGCTATTCTCGATTCAATTGTAGAAATATAAAAAGAACAACTATATAGTCTCTTGCCAATGGTCCTATTACTAGGGCTTCGCTTGGGGGATTTATTTTCACCAATCAAGCAGTTACACGCGCCTGAAAATAAGTCCTCTCAAACAGAGCCTAGATTGCAACTCATGTTTTACTACCAAACATAGAAGGAATGCTTTTTGATGCGAAAATGGCATTCCTCCATTCCTGAATTGAATCTATATTCAAGAAGCCCTAAGATTGACAGGTAAAACCTACCAATAGAATGAGAAGAGCAGCATTTCCTTTGGACTGCAAGATGAAGGACTATGCAGAGGTAGTCCACGACAGAAGGGAGGTAGACAACGAAAATATCGTCCCAGCAATCCCCGAAATGAGAAATTAATGCTCGCCAAAATGGAAGCTTTCGTCGCAGGCGAAAGAAGGGCAGACGGAGGAAATGACGTTCTTCTAGCTCTGGAAGAGGGTGTAGGCGCCGGTAACACGATAGACGTCACACGACTCTAGCAGAATTGCTCTAGCGCTTCGAGAAGGGGGAGGGGGGGTGTCACGAGTTCGGGCAGGGCGCAAGTATAGGACTTAATGAATTAAACAAACGAGGTTTTAAGTATTTTTAGGCTGATTTATGGTGTGCAAATAACGGTATCGGAATGCCGGTAACACCACTCCTTTTTTCGAGTAATAAATATACAATCACAATTACATTAAGAACATTAAACATCAATAACTACATCATTATACAATAGGCAATTAAACAACAAACTACTAAAGCTTCATATGGCGCGACTTATTTGCTACGATGAGTTTAGTCAAAAACGTCACTATCATAGAATATATGTTTGGCAAGATAAAGGTTATGACCACTATCAAAAAAATAAACTAATTTTGAGCATAAAATTCATGAATTTTTTTAGATGAGGTTGGGCGTTCACGAACGACAGCTCATGACCACCGCATTCACGACCTCCGCCACCGTACCAAACGAAGCCAAAATAAATAGACAAAGTTCACACATTATGAGAATCGAACCCATAACCTCCCTCTTATGAGGCCTCAACTTACCCAATTGGACCAAACCATCATTTGGCGTGTCTTATTTGCTTAGACGAGTTTGGTCAAAAACACCAATATCACCGAATATATGTTTGACAAGACAAATGTTATAAGTAACCCCTATAAAAAAAAATAAACTAATATTGAGCATAAAATACATGAATTTTTTTAGGTGAGCTCAGGCATTCACGAACAACGGTTCATGATCATCGCATTCACCACCGCCACCACCGCCACCACCGCCACCACCGCATCAAATTAATAGGTTAGGCTCCTTTTGGCATAGTGGCGGCGGTCATAAACACAAGAGTTAAACCGTCATTCGTTAAGAATCACCAAACAAACATCATCCTTTTGAACATAAAAGTGGATAAAGTTCCTTTGGTGGGCGTTATTGAATGACAATTTAACCCATATGTTCATGGAATAATTTTGCGTCCCGGCAGCGTTCCTAGCTTTGCGAGGGAGTGAAAAGATGACCGATAGGTGACCAATCTAACCATCAATAATAAAGGCGAGAATTTTTTTTAAAAAAAGACAAGTATACGCTTTCATCGGACGGCGAGCAAGCAACTCGCGCTCCTTCCTCAAAAAACGCTATCCTTAACCAAAAAAATTTTGTGTTTATAACCGCCACCACCGTGCCAAAGGGAAAATTTTTAAGGACGGGTCTCATTCCCAAATGTAGGAACAAGTTTAAAATACAGTTGAAAATCAATACTAAAATACAGTTATACCCTAAAAATACAGTTGCAAAGTTCAATATTAAAATACAGTCGTACTTTAATATTGAACTTCAACTGTATTTTTTAAAATACAACTGTATTTTTTTCTTGAAGTGCAACTGTATTTTAAACTCGTTCTTATATTTGAGAACGAGACCCGTCCCTAAAAATTTTTGGCCAAGGGGAGCCCTAAGCCCAAGCCTCATTGGCCTATAACACCACTCTTCAACATTTGAGTTCGGGCCGCCTAAATTTTAAATCCGACCTACTCCGGCGAACTTGATCGCAGATTTGCTTAGCATTTTAGTAAAACCGCCGGAATCTTTAACTCCGTCGACCTGCAACGCCTGAGCATCGCAATGGCTCTCGCCGATCCACATACGGAGAACGACTCTGACACTTCGCCCTACATACGTCACCATTAATGGTGGGCCTCTTTTTTACAGTACTCCTGCCTTTAATACCTTTACCCCTTTCTTCTCCTGCTTCTTCTCCCCCAAAATCTGCTCCGCTCTGAGCACCGCCGTAGTACTACCGCCGAGATCCGCCGGAGGAAGAAGAAGAACGCGATTAATTCTGAATAAGCTTTCCCAAACATGTTCAAATCATGGCCAGGAGCTCTGATCTACTACCTCAAATGCTCCCCCTTCTTCGCCCAACCCACTCTCTCCAAGGATCTCGACGACGCCAACGCCGACTCATCGGAGCCGCCCAAGAGAGCTCCCGGCGGCTGGAAATGCATGCCCTACATCATCGGTCTCTTTCCTTCACCCTCTTCCCCTGTAAATCTCCATGAATGTGATTGATTCAGCGAGCTGAATGTTGTGGGTTTTGTTTGTGAAGGCAATGAAACGTTCGAGAGGATGGCGACCTACGGAATTACGGCGAATTTCACGGTGTATTTGCTGAAGAGGTTCCACATCGAGGCGGCGTCGGCGGCGAGCATGGCCAACGTCTTCGCCGGAACCACCAATTTCGCGCCGCTGCTCGGAGCATTCATCGCCGACGCTTATTGCGGCCGCTTTCGGACACTTGTTTATGGCTCCATCTCGTCTCTTCTGGTAATAACTGCTTGCGATTCTTTCAGCTCTTGCTCCGATCCGCCGCCGTCACTTCACCCCCAATCTCTCTCGCAAACTTATCCTCCCAATAATTAATTAAGTTTTTAATCTATTATTAGCACAAAATTGCTCAAATGTTTGTGGGGACCACCCCCTCGAAGTTCGCGTAATTACTGCTTGCACTTCTCTAACTTGCAAATTTATAATTATCTCTCCTCAAGGAGATATTTTTGTGTATACATGTTATGAAATGTACACATTAATGAGAGATTTTTGTAATTTCAAAAACTATATGGGTTCAAACTGTAATTACGCAAATTTGAGGGGAGGTAAGCTAAATAACCCTTTTTTATTAATAAATTGCTCAAATGTTTATTAATTACATAATAAAAATAAGGATGATGTTATATGCAGGTCATTTACGACTAAGCTTAGTTCAAAAATAAAATTTAGCCAAACTAAAATCTATCCTTATAGACATTGGTTTGCACCTAACCGTTATAAAATTAATTATTTGCGGACGGTTTTTTTTTTCGGGGCTCAAATCGGGGGTCTAAACGACTTCAAATCAAGAAATGTTCAACATGAAAGTTATTCGTCTCGAAGATATCTACAACTTTCATGTTAACCACTTTTTCTAATTACACTCCGTTAATCCGCAAGTTTGCAAACTCCACCTCTGCAATTTCCGGAGGAACTGCAGAGGATCGGGATCCCGTTATAAATCATCTTGAATAGGAAAAGATTTATTAAAAAAATATTTTTGTTTTCCAACAAGAATAAATTTATTTCAAAATCACCTTGAAAAAAAGATATATATATTTTGTCCTAATATTTTATGGAATTCTTGATTTTGCATGTTTTATGATGAATAAATTATAGTATAATTTATTTTCCTTAACATGAAACTGTATCAAGCTAGCAATATTGTTTATAAATAGTAGTTAGCCATGGCCTTTGTAAGTGTGTAGTGGATGCTTCTTCTTGATTTCTTTATTCGGCCCTTCTATTATGAAGCACATTAAATAAATTTGGTGTGCACTATTATTATATGTATAAATAGTAGCTTCCCAATGTTAATGTCTCTAAGTGGGCCATCCATTGCCGGAAAAAATATATATATTTTTTCCGCCAAACATTTATATATTCTTTTAATAAGGTAGCCTTGGCGCACCAGTTAATTAATGTGTCGTCGTGCGATCTTGAGGTCACGGGTTCGAGTCTTTTGTAAAATTGGAGGGTAAGGTTTGCCTACATTTCATCTTTATGATGGGACCCTTCCCCGGACCCTTTCTACGTAGGGATACTTTGTGCACTGGGCTGCCCTATTTATATATGTTCATAATATAATTTACATTTTTTAAAAAAAATATGCATTTTGGTTCGTGTTAAACGAGGGAGGGGTAGATTAATAAAGACTTGAAATAAAACTATGGGGAAAGACATGATGTGCTTAGGCATTGGTGAGATTATGACAAAAAGTAGGGCACAATGGCGACAAAAGATCCATATACCCACTATAGTGGGATAAATGCTTGAATGTTGTTATTGTTGTATGCATTTTGATTCGGTTTGAGACGGTTATGACATTTGGGTGTAGCGTAAAACTGTGGTAGTAAGTCCATTGATAGTGATGTACTTCATTTTGTATAATTTAAGCGGTCTCAACTACTATTGTTTGCCACACCTGTATGAATGCGACTCTTTTGCCCAAAAATGTCATTTTCTAACAAATGGTGACGGTCATGAACACGTGGGTTAAATTGTCGTTCATTAACGTCCATCTAAGAAATTTCATCCACTTTTATGTTCAAACGGATGATGTTCGTTAGGTGATCCTTAACGAATGACGGTTTAACCCATGCGTTTATGACCGCCGCCGCCATGCCAAACGGAGGCAAAATTGAAGAAGAAACTCAAATATAGCGTCTATTTTTCATAATTGCGTTCACAACATTTCTAATAAATTTAGGTTAGATGTTTAATTTTTTGATAATATATATACATATTATTGTTGTTGATAGAATCATTATTGTGGTTGACAGTTTGAAATATGACGGGGGTGATGATTCTCCATTATTTTATGTCCTTTTATAACACTTTGTTTAGGTTGTGTCGATCAGTAGTACTCTGTTTCATGCTTTGCTGGAATTGCTTATCAATAAAATTTAGGGTTATTTATCGGGACCTACCCTTAAAGTTTGTTCTTCTTAATGTTTAACATTCATGCACAAAAGTACCTCTTTGGAGTCAGAAAAAATTTTAGGTGAGTTACTCTCACTTATTTCTAGGTGCAGCAGTAAATACTGACCGTTAATCTGATATCCCACGACTCATACGGTATTGAATAGTGACCGTTGATCAGTATTTGGATCAATCATACTATTTCTGCAGGAAAATAACGGCCAGTATTTACTCCTGCACATATTTCTATGTGAGAGTAACGCACGTAATATTTTTTCCTTGGAGTCGATCTTCAGGGGGGTCTTTTTGTGCATAGATAGTTATGAAACATAAACATTGAGGAGAGCTATTTGTAATTTGGAAAGTTAGAGGGATGCAAGTTATAATTATGCAAACTTCGAGGGGAGGTTCCGGTAATAACCCTAAAAATTTTCGTAATGTTTGCATCAAATATTTAGGGTTTATTTGAAATAGTCTTAGGCTCCGTTTGGCACGGTGGTGGCGGTCGTAAACGCATGGGTTAAAATATCATTCGTTAAGGATCACCTAACAAACATCATTCGTATGAAGTTTCTTAGATGGACGTAAATAAATGACAATTTAACCCGTATTCATGACGGCCATCACCATGCCAAACTGACCGTAATTGAAAACCTTGGGTTAGAAATGATTTTTACTCTGTAGAATATGTATATGGAAGAAAAATATTCTTCATTAAAAGCCTAGGTATGAATAAAGTTTCACTTATAACTAATGGAGGACAGGGCACAAAGGGCACAAAGGTCACTCCCATCAAGCCTTAGGTACCCCTCCTGCTCGGCCAATAGTTGTGAACTCAGTAGTGTTGGGTATGGCCCGTCATCCAAGTTGTTGGATGGGGCTGCGCGGGCGCATCATGGTTGGCTCTGGGCAATGATACAGGGGAACTCCAGGGTACGATTTAGTGCAAGGGATCAGGATTGGCTCCGGGCATGAGTACACGAAAGTTTCGGGCACGGTTTAGTGCGTCATGAGAACAATTTGACCTGTCCTGCTAAATAATAATATATATAAGAGTTGATAGCGTCCTTCCTAACACTCCGGATTTTGAAAGAGTTGATAGGGGACACTCAGACCTCTTAATTAGTAATTACTATAAATTCACAAAATTAAGGGTGTATAATTAAAATTTGTCCATTTTTTCTCACAAAATAGGAGAACCTCAGCCAGTTTTTTCTTAATTACTGAGCAGGGAATGGTAGTGTTGACTCTCACAGCCGCCGTCCCCCAGCTCCGGCCGCCGAGCTGCACCGTCGGCGACCACAAATCCAGCCATTGCGACGGCCCATCCAGCTCCCAGCTCGGAGTCCTCATCCTCTCCCTCGTTCTCCTCGCCGCCGGCGCCGGCGGCGTCCGCCCCTGCAGTCTCCCCTTCGGCGTCGATCAGTTCAACCGCCAAACCGCCCCCGGCCGCCGGAGCCTCGCCAGCTTCTTTAACTGGTACTACTGCACCTCGACGGCAGGCGTCGTGGTGGGGATGACGGCGGTCGTTTTCATCCAGGACAGCATCAGCTGGGCCGTCGGCTTCGCCATTCCTGCCGTCTGCATGCTCTTCTCCATCATCGCCCTCTTCTTGGGGACAAAGCTCTACATTTATGTCCCGCCGCAGGGCAGCGTCTTCTCCGGCATCGCGCAGGTCTTCGTTGCGGCTTACCGGAAGCGCGGTTTTCAGCTCCCGGCGGCCGAGGATGCCGCGCTGCAGGAGGCCGTGCTGTATAACCCGCCGGCGAGGAGCGGCCGCGACACGAAGCTTCCGCTTACCCTTCAGTTCAGGTATGCTTCCTATTTACAGCTATTTCAGGTCAGGGCTTTTTTTTGGCATTTTGCACTCCTGAAATGAAATGCGGGATTTTGACACTTTACATCTTGAATGTTTAAATTTGACACTTTGAACTTCTAGAATACATTATATTTAGCACATTGCACAGCAGGCCAAAATTTCAGGGGTATTTTTGTCCCTCGCACTATCTTTCGACCACGAGTCACTACTTGGTGTTGCCGGAATCATGGAGCAGTTTGCCAACAAAGCAGTGCTCCTCGGTCTGGATGACGTATACGTATTCAAGGCAATCAGCGTCAAGCTTTTCGCCTTGGAACAACTCCTCGCCTCACACTCGAAATGGCAAGGTAAATTCATGCTCGTTCGGATTTTAGGTGATGTCCGAACAAAAATACCACTAAAATTTAGGCCTGGAATGCAAAGTGTCAAAGATAATGTATTTTAAGGATCAAAATGCCAAATTTAAACTTTTGAGATGCAAAATACCAAAAACCCATATTTCAGAGATGCAGAATTTCTAAAAACCATTTCTTTGACAGTATTCTAATTTCTAATAAATGAATTTAATTTTATGTCCTAAAACAATATTGACCTTGAATTATGTCATTAACAGAATTACAAATTGAATTTCTTTTAACATTAATAAAAAACGTAAACACATAATATTAAATAATATTGATATCTTATAATATCAAAACATTTAGGAAATGTTTAGGAAATGTATATTTGTCACGATAACTTTTATGACGTCACCAAGAAAAAAACTAGTTTTGAACGTAAAAATGAATGGAATTTCTTAATTATTTAAATCGGACGTTCCCGAACGACGGTTCCTAACCACCTCGTTCATGTCCGCAACCGCTGTAAACAATAGGGAGCAAATAGCAAAACCAATGGTGGTATTGCTTCCCATCGTTGTGTAGCGCTAGTTGGAAGTTGAGGTTAGTAGAAACTTTCATAGGCTTGGTTTGAGTACGGTCGATGGTCGGCTCGGGTTATCGGATTGGGCATAAGGCAGATTAAGTTTCAAGGACTATTTTGGAGCGTGCGGATGTTTGATTTCATCGAATGTCGCTCGTTTCCTCCTAAGGTCAATCATGTAAGAATATGATCCTAGCTAGTATAATCGGACTCCCTCCTTCCAGGGGCGAATACCACCACTATTTTGCAAAATGGTTAGTGGATTTGGATTCCTCTAGTCGAGACAATGAATTTTGACTGATTATACGTTAAAAACGGTGTCCGGATGAGAGAGAAACGGCTCCGGAAAGATGGAGACGTTCAAAAAAAATTTTTAGAGAAAGTTAATGCCCCCCTATTAACATTCCTAGATCCGCCACTGCCTCCCGCCGATTTCTGTCACTTTGCGCAGATGCGTCGAAAAACCGTTGATGCGGGAGTAGTTGTGTGGAGTGCATGAGTAGAACACTGAGGAAGAGCAAATAGACATTGAAGCAGAGAACATCTATGTTGCTAGCGTTGGGTTTCACCGCGTTATAATACGTACGACAGTTGGGAGCTCCACCTGACCGAAGTACCGACCATACATTGAATATTTTACATAGATTAATTGTTGTCATGAAATATTGTGCGCGAAGATTGTTACAGCATAATATTGTTACTATTAGAAAATTGACTTTTAGTGATGAAATTTCTCAATTACTAAATATTGAATTGTGGGTACTAAAGATATTTAGTGATCAAATTTAATCATTTGCAAAATGATCACATGCAATAGTCTCGACTTTAAATAAATTTAGTGACCAAAAATAATAGGCCAATAAATATACACATTAATTACAAAATTAATTCGGTCGCTAAAAATTAACTTTCTCATAATGTCTGCGTGATATTTGAAGAGCACTGTTGCGAGCAGCACATCATTGATATGAGCACACCACAAAATTTTATTTGCTACCTATTTTTTAAGAGCTTCACACATCTTCTTCCAAACGGCGTCACTCATGTCTGATCCATTAAGATTATCAAGTTTCAATAGGACAAAAAACTTGGCGGGCGAGCAACATTGGTCGGCGACATCAAGAACCGTGGACTACAGGCGATCAAGCAAGTGTCGTCTTCACGCCCTAATTATTCTAGTTCTAGCCTTCGTCCCCTCGCCACCACAAAAGAGAACACACCATAAGAATCATTCACATACACGGCTCTAGATGGAGGTGGGGAAGTTGCCAGAGCATGATGGCTAAGAGTAGTTGGCCGTTGTGGGCGAATCGGGTCCTTTGCGTTTGCTTGAGGGGTTTCGGCGGTGACTGGGAGGAGAGGGAAGGGGGGTTAAGATTTCACGGGATTTGGGTTTCACGGGACGGTGGAGAGATGCGGAATTGGGAGGGGGTGTGCGTGTAAGAGGACAAAGAAGAACGTAAAATAATTAGATATTATTTTATTTTTGGGCGTGCTCATTTTCAAAATAGATGTACTCCTAACAATATTCTATTTGAATGACTGTTAGTATTTATGTTAATTTCCGCTCACTTTTCTATCGTATAATAATTTATGTTGTCTTTCATTTATATTTCTATATTTTATATTTTGATAATATATTTTATCTTATTTTATTTTGTTATTAATTTTATAAAATTATTAATTAAAAAAATAAAATTAATTTTATGATTTTTCAAACTTCTATGATATTTGACGCGGCGGCGGCGGGTGGAAATTAATGACGTTTGGGAAGGGAGGGATGGAACCGGAAGGCGGGAGGCGGGGCTGGAAACATTGCTTTTGAGCGGCTTTTTCTCTGTTCAGTGGATGTAAACGCCGTCGGCGCCCATTTATTCACCCGCATTTATTCCAAACACAGGCAGTGAAACGCCGAAACAAATGAAACCTAACATAAAATATGTATGTATAAAGAGAGAATGAGAAGATGTCATATCCAACAATAATCATAAATTTATGTAAAATAATATTTATTTATTTATTTTTTATTTTATACCGCTATTATATAAGCATCGAATTAAATATTTGATTCATGCATTGTCTGCTAATGTCTGGTGACTAATAATAAAGTAAGTGACGTGGTTATGTGGGCACAATTTAAGCGCACATGGAGCGCGCTTGTTACAAAATGGAACTTGCTTTTATTATTATTATTATTATTATTATTATTATTTTAATTATTTTATAGTTTATTTAGGACCAGTTCACATTATTTCATAATTCCATGAAAGTAGCAATAATGCCGAGTCATGCAAGTAACCCATGACTACTATTTCTAAAATATTTTATACATGATTAATTAATTTTGTTGCTGATTGCTCGAGGCTTCGGTAGATCGGACTAAATTAAATCGCCTTATTTCAGGACCGGTCGAGCGTGCACACAATCACAGTAAGTAGAAAGTTACTAAGAGAATTTTTTAAACGTGGAAAACCTTTCAATTGAGTGAAAAACCACGTGCTCGGATATGTGTCGACCAAATCTCCACTATTTGCTAATTGTTGTGCAGAGTTTCTTTGAAAAACTCAAGGACGACAGGCCGCTTATTGTTACAATTTTGAGAGAGAGAGAGAGAGAGAGCAAGTGTTGGGATCAGAGGATGAAAAACCACCTCACACGGTCTATGAACTTCTATTGAGCTACGAGGGATGAACTGGTCGTGATAGGCCACCTCACAGGGGAGCTTGCTGGCGAAGAGCGCGCGGAGCATTTGTTGGAGGAAAGCGCACAGAGCACTTAATGACGGAGAGCGCGCGTAGCACTTATTGGAGGAGAGTGCGCGGAGCGCTTGCTGGTGAAAAGCGTGCGGACCGCTTGCTGGTGAAAAGCGTGCGGACCGCTTGCTGGAGGGATGCGCGCAGAGTGGTTGCTGTAGGGGAGCGTGCGGAGCGCTTGCTGGAAGGGAGCGCGCGGAGTGCTTGCTGGCGAAGAGAGAGTGGAGCGCTTGCTGGCAGAGAGCGCACATAGTGCTTGCTGACGGAGAGCGCGCGGAGCGCTTGCTGGAGGAGAGCGCGCGTGGACGCATGCAAAGAAGCAGAGCGCGCGAAAGCGTGCAAGGAAGAGATGTGCGCAGGAGCGCGCAAGGAAGCGGTGCACACAGGACTGTGCTAGGAAGAGGAACGTGCGGGAGTGCGCAAGGAAGAGACGCGCGCAAGAAAGATGCGCACTAGGGAGCACGAAGAAGAGACGCGCGCTGGAGTGCGCAAGAAAGAGGCGTGTGAGGGAGCACATAAGGAAGAGGCGCATGCAGGAGCGCGCTAGGAAGAGAAGAGGAGGAGAGAGAAAATCTGAAGGTTGATTTTCGGGCGGAGGAGAAGATCCAAAATGAAGAGAAATGAGTCCTGTTTATAGATTTTAAGAGGGACAAGCCTGTAATTTCCCCCCGTATCCACCGGCCGGACGAATAGAATTGCTTCGTTTAAAGCACGCGGATCGCCATATTTACGCAAATTATGAAACTACCCCCGGTTGGAAAATAACCGCGCTCACTAAAAAAATAACCACCTATCCCGCGAGGGGAGGGGCGGTCCGGTGAGGACTACGGTCGGAGGAGGGCAGCAGCCTGGTAAGAGGACCCCCGGCCGGGGCCAAGCGACGAAATCGATGCCCCCTTCGGGCGGCGAGGAGGCCGCCCCAACTGGACGGCCAAAGGGCTGCCCGATTTGAGGAGGCCCTACTGGTCGCCCGCCCCTACTAGCAGAGAGGTCGCCAAGAAAGGGAGGCCAAAAGGCCGCCCGAACTGGGCGGCCTTGCTCCCAGGCAGGGTGCCGGGAACGGGACGGGAGGCAAAGAGATCGCCAGCCCTAAACGGCGGAGAGGCTGCCCAGAGAGGGCGGACATAAGGTCGCCCCATCTGGGCGGCCTTGCCCTTAGGCGGGCCGCCGGGAAAGGGGGGCGGGCGGCCATGTTGTCGCCCGCCCTAGGAGAGGGAGGCGCTGCCCAGGTTTGACGGCCAGAGGGTCGCCCGGCCCGGGCGGCCCTGCCCCCGACGCGATGTGTCAGAGAAGGTGCGTGCGGAGGCGACGACGACGGCTGACATGGCGGCGATGACGACGACTGACGTGGTGGCGACGGTGCTTGCGGCTAGAGCGTTGGTTGGCACGGCTATGGTGAAGACGACGGCTGGCGCACCAGTTGGCGCGAGGTTACACCTCAGGTGGTTGCGTGCGGTTCTATGAATTCGGTCGAACCGGCTTAGGGGAACCCCCCTCAAATTCAATAATATATGTACATACATATATATTATTTTAAAAATGAAAACATCCTTTCATTAATTTATGTATTTTTTAATTATAAAATATGTATTCTTTTATTATCAAAATCTCTTATCTACAAGACAAAAAATATACTTTTTCTGTCGCTCGTAAATCCTCATGCACAAGGAAAAACGAGTGACATGCATAATATAGTGTTCTGGGGTTTGTGAGCGGCACGAGCACCGTCACGTCGGGGCAATGTCAGCGTGCATTGTTACGGTTCTGTCGTGGTTGGTTGTAGGGGCGAAGCTCTGTCCTTGTCATTCGTGTTCGTGCGTGTGTGTGTGTGTAATGTGCTCTTATATAGGCACATTTTTATGTTTTTGTATGCACCGCCATTAATTTGCAGTGTGAAAGTGAATGAAGTAAAACCTAAGTTGAACATTAATAGTACTGTCGTGGTCAACTCTAAGTTCAACATTAATAGTTCTGTTGTGGGTCAACTCGATGCTCTGGTAGATCGGTCTAAAATCAAACTGTTTTTGATCGGGAGCGGTCGAGCACGCAAACAGTCCAAAAAGAGTGAGACGGCTTAGAATTTTTTGTAGCATGAAAAACCCCAAAAATGGGTTAAAAAAACCACGTAATCGTATGCCGACATAACTTCCACTATATCTTGGTGATGTTACAAGAATTTGAAGAGAACTCGAGAGTGACAGACCGCCTCTCGTTACAGTTGTATAGAGAGAGGGTTCGAAGGTGAAATCGCCACGCGTGGAGTTAAGTACGTATTGTCTACTTGTGAAGTGGGGAGCAATGTGCTTGTTGTATTTTGGAGTTTTTTGTTGATGCTCAGAAGTTGGAGTGATGAGCTCAGCACGATCTTGTATCTGCGACTTGTCTTCGGTTGTGAGCGGGAGAATCTGGGGCGATGAGCTCATTGTAGGGAGCAGGACGCAATACAGGCGACGAAGTGTGCGGTGAGTGTGATGTGCAAAGAGTGTAATGTGCGCACAGGGAGATCTTTGACAGATTCTTCGGGAGCTCTCTTGTGCATAGGAGGCAAGATGAAATGAAAGGAGTGTCTAGGGTCCCTTTTATAGTTTTTGAGATTGTCATTTTCGTAAATAAGAGATTGGGGTGGTTATGCCGTTATTTGCATACCATAATCAATTTATGTACATATTATGGGTAGTCTTGTGGCTATTCGCGCACCATAACTAATTTGTGTTATACGCATACCCATGATAGAGATATGGTTATGCGCATACCACAACCATATTATTCGTTATACGCAGACCATTATGCATCTTTTTGTTATACATGGGCCGACATATAATATTTTATTATGCACATATTTAGAAAATTTTCTATGCACAAACTCATTATGGGTTCAGTTATATGCACCCCCATAATGGGTTGCAACGCCGATGATGGGGAGCGGTGGTTACGTGTCTGAGGTGGTTGGATGACGGAAGTTAGGCGACGACCGAGGGGTCAGTCGGGGAGGCCTGCCTGCGGCGGACGAGGGACCGGCCGGTGGTAGTTGGTGACAGGGCCCGGCCGACCAGGGCTGGCCAGTGGAGTGTCGGCTGGATGACCGGCCATAACGACGCGGGGATGCTTTGCTACATGGTCTATCATTGTTGTCGGGCTCGTAATGTTAAGATCCATGGCCAGGAACATGCTACACCACAAATAATTGCGGTCAATGTCCGTCCTCACCTCTCTATCATGTGGAACCTTTTTCTCTTTGCAGGGAAACTAGAGCACCCTCCAACCTGCGCACCTGTCTTCACCTGCTTTCTGGTGCCCCCCCCCCCCCCCCGGTGGATGGGTTAAGTTCAACATCGATGTGGACATTCTTCTTGATCGACGGGCGGGACTAGGGATTGTGACTCATGACGATGCGGGGAGGATCCTAATTGTTGTGGGCCACATGTCAATGCATTAGGACCCAGGCGGCGCCGAGCTATCCGTGTTGAAGGTTCTTAAAGTGGTCATGCCGCCGACTCTATTTGAAGTCCAAGGTGCTATATTTGAAGGAGACAACAATAATATGATCGAGTACTGCCACACAAGTATGGCGGGCAGACGGCAGAACTGGGTAGCGCGGGATACGATTGACCTGGACTTCCCACAGGAGTTCCATCTTGGGGTGGGGGGAGGTCTTGAGGCCGCTCACTGTGGAGTCGCGCACGCGGCAGTTCAAGCAGTCATGGAGTTAGTGGGATTGACTTTGGTCAACCTCACTTGGCCTCCATGTTCCCCCACTAAGTTAGTGAGAAATATTAGAATTCCGGCTATCCACAATCCAAAATTCCTATAAATTGAGGAAGCTCAAGCAAGCACAAATTATACTATTCTTGAAATCATGTGAAATTATATTTATATAATTCTTTTAAAAAAATGGCATTGCATAAAAAAATTCTAACATTACACATTATATAAACTAAGGCTCCGTTTGGGGGGACTTATTTTCACCGGTCATGCGGTTACAACCGCATGAATCAGACCTTAATTACGGTCCGATCAAGCGGTCGTAACCGCTTGACCGGTGAAAATAAGTCCTCCCAAATGAAGCCTAGAGTGAATTTAAACCTCATTATTTTATCATATATATATTTTGATATGAAACATGAGTACTTCCCAATGAGCAGTACCTACTCAGTTCATTCTCAGTGTTCTCAACTCATTGATTCAATATCCATTTACTTTTCTTATTCCTTTGAACTGTGCTGTAAGACATTATCCCTGCAGTCTTATCTGCAAGCCCCTTCTACATTAGCTGAATCTGCATTGCTGCTGTAGCAGCATTCCAGCTCTCTATCCCCCATCTTCTTCCTCCACCCCCATTCTGTTCTTCACTTGTAAAATCTCAACTTTTTCTTTAGTTTAATTTCAACACGCAATAGTACATAAAATGTTATATTGAACGGGGAGAGTAGGCGGGCCGCGAGTTGAAAATTAGAAATTGATCTACGTATAGTCAAATTTTGTCAATGAATAACTAAATCTGATTTGCAGATAGTCAAATTTTGATATGTTTATAACAAATCACAAAAACATCGGGGTTCTAGTGTCCCTTTTGTTGGAATTTATTTTATAAATATTTTTTATGTCTGCAGACATACACCCCAACCCTTCTTCATTTTATTCATGACGGGTTGTTGAGGTCGGGCCGTGAAGTTGGGTATGAGGAGATAAATAAAATCCCTCATAAAGGAGGTCAAGGGATAGAGGCCCGACCTCAACAACCCGCCATGAATAAAATGGAGAAGGGTTGGGGTGTACGTCTGCAGACATAAAAATATTTATAAAATAAATTCCAACACCTTTTGCCCCCCTATTGATCATCCCTTCAGTGTAGAGGGCTTTGGTTTTGAGGACTTCGGAGCTTTGAAGGGTAGCGAGAGGCGTGAAGGGCGGCGGTGGAGGACTCTAGGGCGACACCGTAGGTGGGGTATTGTCCATTTTTTCTTCATTTTCTTGGACCGTCGTGTGACTGCAATTCATCAATCCCCAATGCCTATTTAAATTAAAGCCACAGGTCTGAAAATTTCGTCTTTCTTAGCCTCCATATCTCCAATTACACTCTCATCACTCCGTCATCCAAGCAACCAGGGTATGCAGTACAAAACGACTATACTTAGTCTCCGTCTGGGAGGACTTATTTTCACCGGTCAAGCGGTTAGGACCTCATGAATCGGATCATAATTATGGTCCAGTTCATGTGGTCGTAACCGCTTGACTGGTGAAAATAAGTCCCCCCAAACGGAGCCTTAGGGAAAATAGTAAGATATATAAAGTAGTATAGCTGCATGGGTTCAGGTTTGGGTATGGGGGCGTAATGTGCGGGTGATGCACTTTACCGTAAAGTACTTGCATCCAATGATCCGCATAAATGTTCGCACACATCTCAAAGCACTTTGAGATGTGTCCGGTTTAAGATGTGTGCAAACATTTACACAGACCATTGAATTCCCACATTTTATCTCAAAATGCACTGCATTTTACTCCCCCTTTCCCCGTTTTGGGCTGCTTTTCCTTTGTCGGAAAGCAGCACACAAACTTAAGTTGCAGCCGCTAGGTTCCATTTTTTGACTAAAGCACGCAATAATTTACCGTGACCGTTTTTTGGTTCATATTCACACCTAATATGGGAGGTGCGTGAGCAGACCCGGCCGTATGATCTCGTGATTAGCAGCGCAGATCATTCTCCCACAATACTCCTCAAAAACTGTTTTATCCTGAAGTGACCGTAGTACGTCATAATAAATCTGCGCCGTTGATCTTCGTGATGCTATTAGCCAATAAAAAGATGCTATTAACCTTTCATTTTCTTATTTTACCCCCTTCTTATTATAAAATTCTCGATTTCTTTAATATATATATATATATTATTTTACAAAAATTTGCCGTCATATATGCAAAGTCCCTTATTTATAATAAAAAATATGCTCTCTTTATCGCTCGCAAACCAGCGGGCGCATAAAAAAAGGAGCGACGGGCAAATCATAGAAGCGCTCAGGGGTTTGTGAGCGGCGAAAACGCGGTCGCGCCGGAACAATGTCGTGGCTTGAATACTGTCACACTATGAATCCCACGTACACTGTGGCAGTCAGGGTAATATCATGATTGGTGGGTGGAGCCTCGTGCGTGTCACCCATTATATAAAATAATAAATATTAAAAGAGGAAAAACTTAACAAATGCATTTAACTTAAATAATATTTTGCATGAACTAATTTTCAGGTTTTTGAACAAAGCGGCCATAAAATGCGAGGGGGATCAGGTGAGTGACGCGGGGGACCGAATCAATCCATGGCGAATCTGCACCGTCCAAATGGTGGAAGAAGTAAAGCTCCTGATCCGCATCATCCCCATCTGGGCCTCCGGCATCCTCTGCTTCGTGGCTCTGTCTCAGCAATGGACCTTCTCCGTCATCCAGTCCTTCTCAATGGACCGCCACCTCGGGCCCCACTTCCAGATTCCGGCGGCCTCGGTCGGAATCATCTCCCTCCTCGCCCTCGCCCTCTTCATCCCCGTCTACGACCGCCTTCTCGTCCCGGTCCTCCGCCGCGCCACCGGCCAGGAGACGGGTTTGAGCCTGCTCCAGCGGCAGGGCGTCGGCCTGTTCATTTCGGCCCTCTCCATGATTGTCGCCGGAGCTGTGGAGGGGAGGCGCCGGAGAGAGGGAGTTGCGGCGGCGGCGGGAATGTCGGCGGTGCTGTGGCTGTCGCCGCAGCTGGTGCTGATGGGCGTCGCAGAGGCGTTCAACGCTGTCGGGCAGGTCGGGCCAATTCTTTCTTAGCTTTTTTCTTGGGCCCGGGTCCCGGACCACGTTCGGGACCAATGGAAATAGGCCATTCTATGGGCGCAGTGTAAGTGTTATGCGCAAACTACACTATTCACATCGGGACCCACCTTATGGAGTATTCCCATTGTTTTCATTGGTCTCGGTTGCTGGCGTCCGGCACCCTGAAGGGACTCGGAGGGAGTAAAGTGCACCCCTACATTTTACGGTAAAGTTCGGGCATCTAACGACCCGCATTAGATGCCCGGCCCGCGTTGGATGCTCGACCCGCGTTGGATGCCCACACACATCTTCAAGCGAGCTGAATCGCTGAGATGTGTGCGGGCATCTAGCACGGGTCGTTGGATGTCTGCACTTTACCGTAAAGTAAAGCGAGTGCACTTTATCTCCCCAGAATCCATCCTCTGACGCAAAAATTTCTACTAATTTTCTCTAATTCATACATGCGAGAAATAAAAATCGATTATAATTAGGGTTAAAATAACTTTTTATATTAAACGACTTTATTTTATCTTTCTACTTGGTGAAAAATCGCTATTTAAGTGATTAATTATGCACCAATTTTTGGTATTGAAGATTAATTTATATTTCTTTGATTCAATAATGTTTTAAAAAATTTATTTATTTTTAATAAATGTATGTGTATATTATTATTATTTGCAATGTGAATGTTAAAACATAAACATAGACACTAAAGTCATTACTAGTTGAAGATCAAGGGTTCATGATTTACGCTCCGTTTTACACGATGGCGACGATGATTAACACGGGATTAAATTGTCACTTGTTAACGCCCACCTAGAGAACTTCATCCACTTTTGGATCAGTTTATGATTTCTAGTATATAGTTTTTGATTAGAGAAACTCGGTCGATAAACCGTTATATTTCTCATCTATTGTTAGATGTTGGGTTAAGTCATTCTGCACGAGTACGGTAAGCTCAAATAGGCACAACTTATGTGCTATGAGTCAAACAGGCGATCGACCCAACTACTGAACTGCAGTCTGTATGCCCCAATCTTTTCTCCTCTTTAAAAATAAGAGTGGTAGGTTGTTAAGGCCAAAGTTTGAACCGCCAATCTCTTTTATAAGAGATGGACATATTCCACCTCTTATAAGGGAGGTTGGCGGTTCAAGCCTGATCTCAACAACCTACCTCCCTATATTTGGAGAAGAGAAGAGATTGGGGGTGTACAGACTCCGGCTATTGGGTCATCTGTTTCGCTCTTAGCACATAAATGGTGGCTGGATGGACTTATCTTATTCGTTCAGAGTGATTTGGCTCAATTTTTGGGTACGTATATGTACTTTGCGCGAGAAGATCTGAACGTCTGATCTGTCAAAATACGGTTGTTATACACGTGTATTACGACCGTATGTGTATTTATGACCGTATTTTGACAGATTGAACAGTCAGATCTTCTCGCGCACGGTACGTGTATGCACCCAAAAAAAACCTCTATATCTTATTGCTCTAGATCTTATTGGGCACAAATAATTAGACATATAGACCAATATACATAAATTAAAATACAAATTTAATTATAAAATGAACATATCGCGTGCACGAATTGACCTCAGTCGAATACTTTGCGTGACAGAAAGTTGAATTATTCGCGGAATGATAGGGAACAGGCACTGCAGATTTGACTTTACTTTTGACTTTTCATTGTGACTTCTTTATGTACCGGTCAAACTTGGGATCTGCGGTGGCACACGTTTGGTTAACTTGAAATGAAATCCGCTTTCTGAAAAGCTGCCCAGCCCACGTGAAGACGTGATGGACGGTGAGATTTAAATGCCTTTAATTAATTAATGCTTGAAATTTGATTTATTAATTCTTCAGGTGGAGTTCTACAACCAGCAGTTCCCTGAGCACTTGCAGACGGTGGCCGGCTCGCTGTTCTACTGCAGCCTCGCCGGGGCGGGGTATTTGAGCTCGACTCTCATCGCCATCGTGCAGAGGGCTACGGTCCGGAACGGGCGGGGCGGGTGGCTCGCCGGAGACATGAACGGCGGCCACCTCGACTACTTCTACTACGTCATAGCGGGGCTCGGGGCGGCGAACTTCGCGTACTTTTTGGTCTGCGCTCATTTCTACCGCTATAAGGGTTGGAGGCCGAGGCCGAGGGCGGAGAATGGCGGCGGCACGGTGGAGCTAGACGAGGAGGCTTTTGTCAGGGAAAAGGAAGGCAGCGGGTAGACTGACCAGCCGGAGAGAGTGATGCGGGCAGGCCGGGCCGGCATGTGGACTTTTGGATGGAAGTTTTTGTCCATATTATATGTGCATGCATCTTAATTATTGTGGGAGTATTATTGATCATATATATATATATATATATATATATATATATGGTGGTGTTATATGTAGGTCATTTTCGACAATGTGCAGTCCAAAGATAAATGTTGGCCAAGCTGTGAACCCGTATAGGCTTGGCCGGCCTGCACATAACATTTATGAAACTGTGTGGTCTCCACATAACCAAAGTCGGTTTGCATATAGTTATTATTTTTTCTGGTTTTTTAATAATTTTTCTTGGCTAAAAATATTGATGTGGGCAATGGTGAAGCTGTGTGAAGCTGGGTTTTTGAATTAAATGTTGTTTTTATAAGAAATATAGTATTGAAATCATAATTTAATGAGTTCAATATGCATTATAACTTGTTATATATGTTGATATAATTTGAATGTTTTGATTGATTTTGTGTTTATCAGCTTAAGGATGGTGCATTGAGAGTAGTTATTGTTGAGTTTGTTTGGTTTTTGAATTCATGTGATTGGCTTTTTCGTCTATCGATCGCCGACGAAGATTTTCCTTAAGCCGCTTATGTGCTTTGAGTACACACGGGAAAGATGCATTTCTGGAAAAAGAGTTCAAGCAAGAAATGTAAAATTGCTATATAAAGAGAGATGAATTGTGGTTTGGAATCACATCTGATTGGGTTCCTCCTAGAGGTTATTGAGTCAAATCGGAAGCACTTCAATCAAAACGCACAAAGACCACGCTCACCCGAAAGAGCCCAAAATTCCCCTCAAGGTACGTGCATGCTAGTGCATTGCCCGAGCACGTGCACATCGTGCAAGCGCGCAGCTTGCGCAAGCGCGCGCCTCGCACACACCCCACAGGTGCGCAAGCACGCGTGTACGCCTCACGGGCACGCAACGTGCAAGCACTCACGCACGTGGCGCGCTAGCGTCGCCTTGCGCGCAGCGCACTAGCTCCGCCGAACCAGCCACCGCCGCTGCCGGGAAACCAACCTGAACCGCCCGGGGGCACTTTCGTCAATTCGCTAAAATTGGTGATTCAGTTGACCAGATTGGAGTGACATCATTCTCGAGCACAAATTTTGCCCCAGCACAATTATCGATGTATCTCTCCAGAAAATTATAAATAGACCCTCAGACCTTCATTTGAAGCCAAGCAACTCTAGAGGTAAGAGAGAGCTCTGAGGTTTTTCGGCGAGACCGTGGACTTAGGCAGATCCCCCGCTTAGGAACTCGCTACGCTCCTCTTCTTGCGCAAAGGTTTCGTGGACTTGGAGATTTTCCCAGCCGGAACGCTTCCACCAAGGTTCCGTGAACTTAACCAAATTTCCAGGTTGGAACGCTTTCATCGAGGTTCTGTGTACTTAGCCAAATTCTCAAGCTGGAACGCTTCCATCGAGATTCAGTGGACTTAGCCAAATTTCCAAGCTAAAATGCTTCCATCGAAATTTTGTGGACTCAGCCAAAGTTCCAGGCCAGAACGCTTTCATCGAGGTTCCGTAGACTTAGTCGAATTTCTAGGTCGGAATGCTACCATCGAGGTTTTGTGAACTTGGCATTTTTCCAAGGCCAGAGCACTTCCATCAAGGCTCCGAGGACCTAATTTCATTCCCTCCTTTTTGTACTTTTCAAATGTGACCGAGAAACGGCATGTCGCTCTCCGAGATCAAATCTCAATCCCTGTAAATTTAAAGGAATGGTGGATTTTGACTCGGCATAGATCCATCTACATGGTTTTTCACCCTTTCCGAGTTTTCCACGTAGAAAAAAAAACATTTTTTCATTTATTGTTGTTTACTTTTGAGTATTTGCGCGTCCGGTCCGATCCGATCTAAGGCGGTCTGATTTCTCCAGACCGGGGAAAGATCGGTTGACCCGTAATAGTTTGACGCCGTCTATGAGAAGGTTTCCCCAAAATCTCAAATAAGTTTCTGAATCCCTCAACCAACAACAATGATGAAAAGAAGCGCACAAATTTCCAGCGACGCGGCGCTAGAGGAGCGCGCCAGTCCAACCCCCACAAACTCGCCCACGGGCAACACCTAACTTCAAGGTGGATCCACCGTCACTGTATCCCAAGCATCGGGAGAAGAATTCATGCAGGCGCCTAATAAGGTAGCATCATGTAAGGGCACTAACCTTGCTAAGCAACTTGATGGCTCACTGCGCTCCCAACATAAATATCGCACATGAAGGCCAACCACTGCTGTTGAAACCGAGAAATTGGTCTCGAGGAGTTCACCCTTGGGGAAGGGGTGATCGTACACGTACTTCTCTTCCGCGAGCCCGAAAAACCAAGGAAGAAGGACTAGGGACAGACCCAAGGCTCCAGCACGGGGGTCCCTCCACACACCCGGAAGATCTTAGAGCGCTTCCCCTCCTTAGCCAAGTGCTGAAGCTAAGGTACCTCAGAAAGCGCTAGAAGACTGGGCACAAGTAAGCATGCCTTTCCGAGGTACCCCTTGGGTCCTATTTATAGAATTCTGAAAACGGTCTGCAAATAGCCAACCTCCACTATTTGGAACAGTTATGTGCAGGACACCTGGGTTTGCCAACAGCGAGACTCCGTTGTTCTAGCTGGCTATGGGCAGGCCCATATGGGCAAAATGGTAAAAAAAAACACCCCACACAACACAGGGCGAATAGTCCCCCATCGCCTCTACTCGGCAAGGGCGGCGAGTGCCAAATGGAGCTGGCACTTGCTGCCTCAGCTCGGCAAGGGCGGCGAGTGCCTGATGGATCTGGCACTCGCTGCTTCAGCTCGGCATCTTGGCGAGCTCAGACCCGACCTGCTCTACTCATCTGCCGTAGCTTTGGCGAATGGCCCGGAGTTCGTCGAACTGAGCTCGATGAACCCTACTGCGAGTTGGGGCTCCCTGGACGCCAGAAGAGCTGGACTGGGTGCCGAGGCGAGCTAGGCTCACGACGCCCGGGCAGGGGCGTCGAGTATACTCGATTCACTCGACGCCGGGCTGAAGGCGCCGAGTGAACTTGCCGCTCGGGCTGGGGGCGTCGAGTGAACTCGACGCCCAAGACCCAGTTCGCCCAGGGCTTGAGTTGGGCCCGACTGACCTCACTCGCCGGATACGGGGTTGTGCATAATCCCCGCTCTTTGCGAGGTTGGGACAAGCTCGAAAAGAACCATCCAACCCCACAGGATTCGGCGAGTGGGGCATGCTCTGAGGGAATCTTCTGGTGGGGTCCACCAGTGGCTATATATACTTGCGCCTGCATACCTGGCTGACCTTTGCACTTCCCTTTACTTTTAACCTCGTCAAGATGCCGCTTCCCAAGGAGGTCCTGGAGCGAGTGACACGATCCCGTGCGGAGACTGTAGCTCGCGTCGCGGGCCTGACCGACCTCAGCGCCCCGCCTCGCGACCTTGCCGAGTTCAGTTCGGCCAAAAAGGTGAAGTCCCTTCCAAAAGACGCCGAACCCATCTACAATGAATTCAAGACAGCCTTAATAACGGGCCCGGTTCCTCCACTCAGACGACTTCGAAACCCCAGGATAAGGATGCCATCGTCCTTTCCACCGACCAGACTAGCCGAGGTCACAACGGTGAGATATCCGTACCGCAGGCGAAGAAAGTTTTTGACAGCCCGCAGAACCAGGTGTATGACGCGCGTTTGCGGGCCTCGCTCCCCAGCTTCGGGACCACGGGCTTGGACTCACAGAAGCCGAGGTCGCCGACTCGCCTTTCTCCTCAGCGGCCTCTCGCTTCTCCATCTGCGGGGCGAGGTACCGAGGTCATCCCTACCCCCAGCTTTACCCGCCTCTCTCCGGAGGCTACTCGACATTGTCGTGGCAAGGTTCTAGGCAGTCCCCCACATCGCTCTGGCCTGGGGGAGCGAGGTGTATACGGTAGGTTTTTAACTTCCCTGAATACTGTTCGGCTTTGGCGGTACTCGCCCCCTTTGCTCAACCCTGTTACCGTTCGTGCAGACCTTACCATATATTCTGAGGCCGACGAGTCCGCGGGCCAGACTCGGTACTCGCCCCTCCCTTCTCCTCGTACTCTAGATGCCTTCCTGGATTTCGAGGTAGAGGGCCCTGAACGGTCAAGGCGAGAACAGCTGGTTCTCAATAAGCTAGTGTGTGAGCTTCACGAGGTGCGGGAGGACAACCTCAAGCTACAGAGGGAGTGTGCGCAGCTCATAGATGTGGCTGGAGTCAACCCGGCCTTTGAGGTGGCGTCTTCTTCCATGCTTCTGGATGAGATTGACGAGAGTCTTCATACCGTCCACCGGAACCTGGGACGACTCCGCGAGATCCGCGCTCGGCGACCCAGGGTGACAGGGTCGTGAGACCGGGGTAGCTAGAGGCGACCCCCCTGATGGGCCTACCGGTACTCGCCCCTGCTCTCCACTGGTCCGTGCGAGTCGGGAGTTTTTAATTTTCGCTTCGAGCTGCTTGAATCTGTAATAACTTGGATAACAATTTGTTTATTATTACTGTTAATACGTTAAAGCATAGTAATCTGCGTCCCATCAGACCCGTCTCGCCATAGTGAAGGGTTAGCTCGCGGCGACCGGTGAGCTAGAGACGGCAAGCCGGGGTGGGCGAGCTGGGTAGGTGAGCTGGGTAGGTCAGCCGGTTTGGCCCCAAATTTCCCCTTCTATAAATAGGCCTTCCCACCAACCCCTATCACGTCTTTATTGCCTTTGTACTTCCTCCCTTTGCTTACGCTACTTCTAGTGCTCGCGTTCTTGCTCTCGGCAGACATGGGCAAGGGGAACCCCGACTCCGATGGGCGAGCTAAGTGTGGTCACACTTCGTCGAGCTCTGCTTCTTTGAGGGGAACACCACTGCGGAGGAGCTCGCGGAATGTGTGGCTGACTTCGTCCCCTACGGCTTCACGGCTTGCCTCCCGTCTGAGCATGAAGCCATCAACTCCTTCTATGTGGACGAGCTCTCCTTCCCCATCTCGCATTTCGAGATGGGGGTGCGCCTGCCTCTCTGGCCGGAGATTTGTCAGATGCTGAAGTACTATAGCACGGTGCCCTCCCAGTTAAACCCGAACGTCATCACTATGATGGTTGTGTTTGCCTGCCGAGCCAGGGAATAGGACTCGCCCTCGCAGCTCGCGCTCTCCCCCTCTAGCAACCTCCTTCCCAGCTTGCCGGATAGGCGTGTCATTGCCCAAGGCCGGGACGGCGACTACAGGATCTGCTAACGTCGCGCTCTCGGCCCGCATGCCGAGTGTGACTCTGAGGAGTCTGAGGACTTCCTCTCTGATCTCTACCGACATCACCGCTGCGGGAGGGGGAGGGGGTGGTGAGTTGCCCCTGCCTAAACCTTGTCAATCATCTCTAGCCATCAAACTTGCGGGAAATTTTCTTTGCTGATCACGCTCCACGCTCACCGTACCAAAATGTTGAAACAGAGAATTCGGTCTCGAGGAATTCACCCTTGGGGAAGGGGTGATCGCACGCGCACTTCTCTTCCGCGAGCCTGAAAGACCAAGGAAGAAGGACTAGGGACAGATCCAAGGCACCAACACGGAGGTCCCTCCACACAACCGGAAGATCTTAGAGCGCTTCCCCTCCTTAGCCAAGTGTTGAAGCTAAGGTACCTCAGAAAGCTCTAGAAGACCGGGCACAAGTAAGCATGCCTTTCTGAGGTACCCCTTTGGTCTTATTTATAGGATTCTGAAAACGGCCTGCAAATAGACAACCTCCGCTGTTTAAAACAGCTATGTGTAGGCCACCTTGGTCTGCAAATAGCGAGACTCTGTTGTTCTAACTGGATATGGGCAGGCCCGTAGGGGCAAAATGGTAAAAAAAACACCCTAAACAACATAGGGTGAATAGCCCCCCACCGCCTCTGCTCGGCAAGGGCGGTGAGTGCCTAATGGAGCTGGCACTCGCTGCCTCAGCTCGGCAAGGGCAGAGAGTGCCTGATGGATCTGGCACTCGCTGCTTCAGCTCGGCACCTTGGCGAGCTCGGACCCGACCTGCTCTACTCGCCTGTCGTAGATTTGGCGAACGACCCGGAGTTCATCGAACTGGGGTCGATGAACCCTACTGCGAGTTGGGGCTCCCTGGCCGCCTAGGCGAGCTGGACTGGGTTTCGAGCCGATCTAGGCTCACGACGTCGGGGCAGGGGCGTCGAGTATACTCGACTCACTCAACGTCGGGCTGAAGGCGCCGAGGGAACTCGCTGCTCGGGCTGGGGGCGTCGAGTGAACTAAACGCCCAGGACCCAGTTCGCCCAGGGATTGAGCTGGGCCCGGCTGACCTCACTTGCCGGATACGGGGTTGTACATAATTCCCGCTCTTTGCGAGATTGGGACAAGCTCGGAAAGAACCATCGAACCCCACAGGATTCGGCGAGTGGGGCAGACTCTGAGGGAATCTTCCGGTCGGGTCCACCAGTGACTATATATACTTGCGCCTTCATACATGGCTGACCTTTTCCCTTCCCTTTACTTTTAATCTCGTCAAGATGCCGCTTCCCAAGGAGGTCCTAGAGCGAGTGGCGCGATCCCGGACGGAGACTGTGATAACTTCGCAAAAAGAAGTTATCTTCATCCCTATTTTTACCATTTTTTTAGCCATGTTATGTGATGTTTTAACATGAAAAGTAGATAAAAATCCAATTGCCGCATGATTTGATGACAAAATGATTGTTACTCTCATTTTTATATGTTTTTATGATAGGATTCATGGAGAATCTAAGTCAAGGATTGAAGACTAAGTATTGTGAAAAATCTGGGAAAAATATTGCAACATATTCGCAACATTTCTGACAGTTACAAAAAATTCAAATCCGAAATTACCAAGTCTTCAACAGTTGCAGCTTATTTTTAAGCATCCGTTCGGCATTTAAAAATTACTGGATGTGGGGCCCACTGGGAGAAAAGAAAGGAGAGTTTAAAAAGAGAAAATTCGGCCATACCTGGGGATCATCTTCATTATTCGGCTATTGGAGAAAAAGGAGAAAACCTGGGAGAAATTCTGTCAAGGAAAAACCAGTCTAGTTTCAGCATTCGGGCTGAAGGAAACACTTCCACGCCACTGGAGAAGGGAAGATTCGCATTTCTTTCGAAATGTTTAGTAAGATCTCTTCAGTTTTGTGTTGTTTTCCCGCAGTCATGAACTAAAACTCTCTAGTCTTGCATGATGAGAGTAGTATGTGTAGTTTGATGATGAACATCTTTGATTTTGAGTTTGTTTTGTGATTATCTTAATTGATCTTGTGATTTTTATGGTGAAATTGTTAGATCATGTCTTTTTATTATATTGCGCCGCGAGAATCGAGAGATGAGCGTCGTAATATTAATTTAAGGGCTAGTTTATCGCAGTGCGAGAATCGAGAGATGAGCAGTGTGAATCATTAACCAAAATTTCTTTATCTTTACGGCATTTCAAGAGTTGAGAGAGGAGAAACGTGCGTGCATCACAAGATCTCTTGAGTCTTGAAAAGTGAAAGAGATTTCCTTTTCATGCTAGCGAATTTGATTTATTTTTCTTGCGCTTCATAATATTTTTGTTTCGCCTAAGTTAGAGATAACTAGGGTTGCGTAGATATTAAGACTTCTTGTATCGAGAGATAAAGATTTCTTCTTTAAAAATCCTCGCAAGATAATTCAAGGTTAAACCAAATGAAATATTTATTTAATCATCATCATGTTATACATATGAAATCAGAAATGCAAGGCAATTTTCTCTAATTGCAAAGAAGTTACTTTAAGATCTAGTTAAATTAGAATTAATATTTATCTAAAAAATTTCAATCTATTTTCAGAAAATCAGTTAACCGTTTTACTTGGATTCATAGAAACAGTGTATCTAGTAATTGTAAGCGCTAAACCCATCACTTCTCCGTGGGAACGATCTCACTCACTTTATATTACTTGTACGACACGTATACTTGTGTTTTCAAGCTCTATTTTGCGCGTATCAAGTTTTTGGCGCCGTTGCCGGGGAGGTGCAACGGATTTAGTGTTTTTTTTCTTACAATATTAGTGAGCCTTAGTACGTGGAGGTCAAGTTTTATTTTCACTTGTTAGTTTATTGTATTTGTGTTATCATCTTTGTTATCTTATAGTGTATGTCCAGATATCGATCCGTTGAATTAATTCCTCTAAATTCTGAAATCGAACGAACCTGTAGACGAAATCGAAGGTCAACTAGGCTAGAACAACTTAATCAACTAGCAATGGATAATCCCAATCCAGACGATGAGCCTCACCAGAACGGGCAGGATTTAGGTGGTCAAGTAGAACATAATGAACACCCAAATGAACAAGACGAACTTGCCGTGATTATAATATGTCTTTTAGGGGAGGGGTACAGTTTAGTATCGCTAGACCCACGATAGAGGCCAATAACTTTAAGATAGATTCCATGGCAATGCAACTTGTTCAAAATAACAAGTTTGGGGGTCTTAATCATGAAGACCCTAACTCTCATCTTAGAACTTTCATAGAGATATGTGACACATTTAAGATTAATGGTGCATCTGATGAAGCCATTAAGTTACGCTTGTTTCCTTTCTCCTTAGAAGGGAAAGCTAAGGACTGGTTGAACTCATTGCCTCATGAGTCCATTACTACTTGGGTTATATTAACTGAAAAATTTTTATCCAAATATTTCCCTCCATCCAAAACTGCTAAGTTAATACGGGATATCTCTACATTTATGCAAGCGAATGGAGAAACCCTATATGATGCGTGGGAAAGATTTAAGGAATTACTACGTAGATGTCCCCACCATGGGTTAGCCATTCACCAACAAGTATGGACGTTCTATAATGGCCTTCAGACATCTACAATGATCCAAGTAGATGGAGCTGCGGGAGGTTCGCTGATGAACAAGTATCCTGAAGATGCTTACGGTATTTTAGAAGATTTATCTTCTAATAATTACCACACGATTGAGCGTCAAGTACATCCTCCCACTACGGCAGGAGTGTATCAAGTTGACCAATTAACGTCATTTGCAGCCCAAATGACGTCCCAATTTAATAGCATTAACAAGAGGTTAGATGCTTTGACATTGAACCAAAATCAAATGAATCCTCAAGTCAATAGCATTATTACTCCCATGGTTTCTCCTAACCCCACCTTAACAATTGAACAACTTGTAGGGGGTAATGAAGAAGCTAATTATTTAGGAGGGTATTATAAGCAAAATACAAACCCTAACCCAAACCATTATAATCCTGAATGGAGAAACCATCCTAATTTCTCTTGGAAGAACAACTCCGGTCCTACTCCACCACACTTATTTAATTCTAATGCTAATCCTCAATATCAAAACAATCATTCCAACCAAGCGGGACCATCTAGGAAGGTAACAGATGACTTCATCATAGAATCAATGCAAAAGAATGAAGCCCGGTTCTCTAGTTTGGAAGGGTCAATGAGAATGATTGAATCGCAACTAGGACAAATCGCCACCACTTTAAGTATGCGACCGTAAGGCACACTCCCTACGGATACCACACCCAATCCCAAGGGAGATAATCATCATTGTAAGGCCGTCACATTACGAAGTGGGTGTGAGTTAATAGTTGGTCAAGACATTAGTCCACATGAACAAAATAAAAATCAAGACCAAGAAGAAGTCAATGGTCCTAATGAGCAAGTAATAATAGGAAGAAATGAGGGCGATAAGAGTGAGGAGGAAGGAGCATTAACAGAAAGAAATGGTAAGGAAAGAGAAATAGAAAAAGAGGAAAGAAGGAAGGAGAACCCACGAACCTATCCACCACCACCTTTCCCCCAAAGACTAAAAAAAAGCAAATTAGACCAACAATTTCAGAAATTCTTAGAAATCTTTAAGAAGTTGCAAATTAATATACCCTTTGCTGAAGCATTAGAACAGATGCCGAGTTACGTAAAGTTTATGAAAGACATCTTAAATAAAAAACGGAAGTTTGGCGTGAACGAAACGGTAACCCTTACACATGAATGTAGTGCAATTCTCCAAAGGAGATTGCCACCAAAACTAAAGGACCCTGGAAGCTTCGCGATTCCGTGTTCTATTGGGCATCAATTCGAGGGAAAGGCTTTGTGCGATCTAGGGGCGAGCATAAATCTTATGCCACTTTCAATTTATAAGAAGTTAGGATTGGGGGAGATTTCCAAAACATCGCTTACATTACAATTAGCCGATAAATCTCTAACCTTTCCAAGGGGGATTGTAGAAGACGTCTTAGTAAAGGTCGAAAAGTTTATTTTTCCGGCAGATTTTGTGGTATTAGACATGGAGGAAGACAAGGAAGTACCCATTATAGTGGGTAGGCCTTTCTTAGCCACCGGGAAAACTTTGATTGACGTACACAAGGGTGAGTTAACCATGAGAGTTAATGATGAACAAGTGACTTTTAATGTATTAAAAGCCATGAAATTCCCTCGTTTAGAAGAAGATGACATAGAGGAAGTTAAGAGCATGACCCTTTACGATTACAACTTAAGTGAGAATCAAGAAGAAGACGAAGAGGAGGGGACGGAAGAAGAGAAATCTGATTGTGAGAACGACATGCTAGAGTGCTTTGAAATAAGTGCACGTTCACCGACATTCACTCGTAAGCCGGAGATTTTAGATATGACAGATAAGACATGTGTAAATAAACCTTCCATCATTAGTCCACCCACACTTGAGTTGAAACCATTACCTGAACATCTGGCCTATGCTTATCTAGGAGACAATGGTACATTACCGGTCATTGTCAACTCAAAATTATCACCAGATCAACATCAACAACTCATAAATTTGTTGAAGCAATTTAAATTAGCCATAGGTTGGATGATCGCGGACATAAGAGGGATTAGTCCTTCGGTATGCATGCACAAGATTCTCCTAGAAGAATCTTACAAGGGTTCAATTGAGCCTCAACGCCACCTCAGTCCACCTATGAAAGAGGTCGTAAAGAAAGAAATAATAAAATGGTTAGATGCAGGGATAATATACCCTATCTTCGATAGTTCTTGGGTCTCTCCGGTTCAATGTGTTCCGAAGAAAGGAGGGATGACCGTAATAAAAAATGATAAGAACGAATTAATATCGACCAGAACTATTACCGGATGGCGCATTTGTATGGATTATCGCAAGCTTAACAAGGCTACTAGAAAAGACCACTTTCCATTGCCTTTCATCGATCAAGTTCTAGATAAGTTGTCCGGTAATGATTTCTTCTGCTTCTTAGACGGCTATTCCGGGTATAACCAAATCACGGTTGACCCGGAAGATCAAGAGAAAACTACCTTCACGTGCCCTTACGAAACATTCGCCTTTAGGAGAATGCCATTTGGTCTATGCAACGCACCCGCCACGTTCCAACGGTGTATGATTGCTATATTTTCAGAAATTATGGATCATGGTATAGAGATCTTCATGGATGATTTCTCCATTTTCGGAAAATCATTTGGAGAGTGTTTGGAGTGCTTAGAAAGAGTGCTTGTGCGATGTATCGAAACTAACCTTGTGTTGAATTGGGAAAAGTGCCATTTCATGGTACGCGAAGGCATCGTGCTAGGCCATCATGTGTCAAGCAAGGGGTTAGAAGTAGATAAGGCCAAAATTGAGGTCATTGAGAAATTACCTCCTCCTAAAAATGTGAAAGAGTTAAGGAGTTTCCTAGGGCATGCGGGATTTTACCGAAGGTTTATCAAAGACTTTGCAAGGATTGCAAAACCTCTTAGTGGATTGTTGGAAAAGGATACGAAATTTCATTTTGACGACGACTGTTTGAGTGCATTTAGTAAACTAAAGAAGCAATTAACCACGACACCAATTGTGGTGGCACCCGACTGGGGGGAACCATTTGTTCTTATGTGTGATGCGAGTGACTATGCCGTTGGTGTAGTGCTAGGTCAAGTTAGAGAGAAACTTTTTCACACCGTAGCTTACGCAAGCAAAACTCTAATCGAAGCTCAAATCAATTACACCACGACTGAGAAGGAGTTGTTGGCAGTAGTCTACGCCTTCGAAAAGTTTCGATCTTATCTTTTATGCACTCAAGTTACCGTTTTTACTGATCATGCGGCCATCCGATATTTCATGGAAAAGAAAGATACAAAGCCAAGATTGATTCGTTGGGTATTATTATTGCAGGAATTCGATTTGGAGATTAAGGATAGAAAGGGTGTAGATAACCCTGTAGCAGACCATCTTTCTAGGATCGAACCAGTGGAATCTCATTATCATTCAGAGATTGAGGAGAGATTTCCTGATGAGCAAATCTTAGCTATATCCGAGGAGTTAGTGCCATGGAATGCCGACTACGTCAATTACCTCGTTAGTAATATTTGACCTTCAGATTTAAACTACCAACAATGAAAGAGGTTCTTACACCAAGTGCGGTCTTATCTTTGGGACCCACCTTATTTGTTTAAAATTGGTGTTGACGGAGTAGTGAGGAGATGTATCCCGGAAGTAGAAATGCATCCTATTTTAGAAAATTGCCATAGTTCTCCCTACGGAGGACACTTCAAGGGAAATAGGACAGCTATGAAAGTCCTAGAGGCCGGATTCTATTGGCCTACATTATTTCATGATTCTAGAGAACATGTGAAAAGGTGTGACCGATGTCAAAAGGAAGAAAATATTAAGAAGAATGAAGCTATGCCTATGAACCCAATTCTAGAAGTTGAGCTTTTCGATGTCTGGGGTATAGACTTCATGGGACCATTCGTTAATTCGAATGGTAATTTATTTATCCTCTTAGCCGTAGACTATGTATCAAAATGGGTCGAGGCCATTGCCACGACCAAAAATGATGCGAAGGTGGTGTTATACTTCCTGAAAAACTTTATATTTAGTCGATTTGGAACACCCAAAGCTATTATAAGTGACGGGGGGAGTCACTTTTGTAATCACCAATTTGCAGCGTTATTGAAAAAGTACGGGGTTAGGCATAAGGTAGCATTGGCGTACCACCCCCAAACAAATGGATTAGCGGAAGTATCTAATAGAGAGATCAAGAAAATCTTGGCTAGAACGGTTAGTGCAAATTGCAAGGTTTGGTCTCATAAGCTTAGTGATGCCTTATGGGCATATAGAACCGCTTTCAAGACCCCGATTGGTGTTACCCCGTATCGTTTAGTTTACGGCAAGGCCTGTCACTTATCGTTAGAGTTGGAATATCGGGCATATTGGGCCATTAAGAAAATCAACTTTGACTTTCAAGAAGCCGGTAAATCTAGACTACTATAATTAAATGAATTGGAGGAGATCCGGACTCAGACGTATGAAAGTGCAAGGGTTTACAAGGACCGTACTAAAATGTGGCATGACCGCCATCTTACGGAAAAACATTTACAACCCGGGAAACTAGTTCTATTATTTAATTCACGACTAAAAATTTTTCTTGGTAAATTAAAGTCTAGGTGGTCGGGCCCGTTTCGGGTCAAGGAAGTGCTTCCTCATGGCGTCGTTACTATCATCAATGAAAAGGATCATTCAGAGTTTAAGGTCAATGGCGGACGTCTTAAGATTTATTTAGGAAACGAAAATGAACGAGTCATATCGTTCATACACTTGAAATAAAATCTTCGAGCCGCCGAATGTCCAGCCGGGACATTAACTAAGGCGCTTTTGGGGAGGCAACCCCAAATTTTAATGTTAAGTTCATTATTATTATTGTTGTTTTTGTTTTGTTTGTTTGTGTTTCTCGTAAAGATTTAATTAAAAAAATGAAATGATTGATACATAACTGGAATCTCATGGTCTCGAACGCTTAAAAAACACATTTTCCTTTCATTCGGCTGAGGTCAAAGCTCGAAACAGGTTTTCTCCTCCGAATGTTACAACATTTTTGAATGTTGCAACATTATTTTCTCTGACTGCTTCCCTTACAAAAGCATAAGTTAAGTGCAAAGCCGGTTCAATCGAATTAATTTGAACCGGCTCTCTGAAGGATTACCTCATTTAACCTATTTAGCCGGTCACTAAAATAAATTGAACCGGCTATTTTTAAAAAAAATGACCGAATTTCTCCTCTCTTTAATCACCCGCTGACCGGGATTGAACCGTCGTGTGCTTATAACCCGATCTCCAGGAAAATACTCTGTTTCCCCCGTTTCCTCCGCTCTAGGAAAACCCTAACTCCATTTTTTTTCTTTCTATTCGCCCTCTTTGAAGCATCCGCCGGAGAAAGCTCTAATAGTCGGCCACCGTAATCTATCGTCGACCTTCCGGAAGTGTCATGGCACCTAAGAAAGGTCGAGCGAAGGTGGTGGCACCTAAGAGCACAAGATTCATTAATGAAGAAGCTAAGGCTCGCTACGAACTGTTGAAAGCAAAGCCCGTCATCTACGAAAGAGGGTTTCAACTGGAAGTTCGTGGTTGGAGTCAAGCCTATGTGAAGCAAATAGACAAGTTCGGCTGGTCGTCCTTCTGCCACCCCCGCACTGAAGCGGTCATACCCTGGGTGTACGAATTCTACGCCAACGCCAAGTTCCATGTGGAAGGAAAAATTCTTATACGGGGAAAGGAAGTCGATTTCTCCGCAGAAGGTATAAACTCCTTCTTCGACTTAACAAATCTGGACAGCGATGTCTTCGAGTCTGTCAGGACTTCTAACCCGTTCGATATCACCACCACATTGAGCCTCACTAAAACTATAACTTGGGTGAATGAATCTTCACATGTCCTGCATTCAGCCCTTTTTACTCGTGAAGCTAAAGTTTGGCTTCTCTTCATCAACTCAAGTGTTATGCCGACGAAGCACCCAAATCATGTCTCATTCGAGAGGGCTTGCATAATTTATAGCATTATAAAAGGGATACCAATTAATATAGGACATATCATCTCGAGTCAAATCCAAAAGAAAGTCGGAACTGAAGTGGGGACTCAGTTATGGTTTCCCACACTCATAACCTCATTATGCCGTTACGCCGGGGTATCTTTCGCCGAAGCGGATACTACCACCATTGTAGGTCGGCCGATAACATTTTCCGTTATTTCATCCTATATTAAGGTACCCTTAGAGGAGGCTTCCCCCAAATCCGCCAAGAAACAACATCCTCCCACATCTTCGAGCAAAACCACTCAACCTCCAATCCCGCCACCACTTTCCCTTAATCCTCCAGATTGGCCGATCATATTTAAATATTTGCAAGCCACTGCCAAATATCAATGACAGCAACATCGTCATCTCGTTTCACATTTAGACGTTTTACATCACAATCAAGTCGAAATTCTTCGCCATTTGAACGTCCCTGAGGAAAAGATAGCAGTCCGCGATGCGAATCCAGCTTAGTATGAGAGCAGACCCTCTAATTCTAAGGGAAAGGAGGCGGCATCCTCTCCTGATCCACATGATGAAGCTGAAGAGGCCGAGGAAGTTGCAGCCTTTGCATCCGGTGACGACGACGAAATGGACGAATACTTGGACAATGACGATGATGACGAGGTTGATGACAATGACGACGATGAGGAGGGTGATTGACATTCAACTACTGAGAATCTGAGAAATTTAATTCGCCTCATTACTGGTGAAATGTTTGTCTTATTTTGAGATATTTCTGTGGTGCACTATGCAAGAGTTGGTGAAATGTTTTGTTTATTTTATTTACTCATTTTGAACAGCTATGAGTGACAAATCTTTTCTGAGAAGGATGATTGCCAAAGGTTTGTTTTGATTAAACATTTTGGTGAAATAATTGCTTGTTTTGGGAAATGTCTGGGTTGACTATTAATGTGAACTTGTGGAACTATATGCTAATAGCTGAATGTTAAGTAACGTTTACGTTCCTGAACTTGTTTAACTGAATGCTACTTTGTTCTATTTACGTTATTAAATATTACTAACTGCATTTAAGTGTTACTTGTTTAATTATTCTCTAGCTCTAATCCTTATGACTGTTACTGGTTGCACTGTGATTGCTCATCTTTAGCCGAATTGTTCCGTTTCCTAAACAGTTGTTTCCATAAATTATTGTTATATATTTTAATGCAATGAAGTTTTCAATGCTTAATAAATAAACTCACTGTTTAATGAAAACATTTTATTATAATCTGCTGCTTTGTGGGGTGAGACACTTCAGTTATATCTTATACTTTGGTGTGCCACTTCACTCATGTTTATATGGTGGTAATTCACATATAAAACTTTCTTTTTCTTCCACTTTTCTGATTTATGAAGTTCGCAATCGCATACATGGCTATTATATTTGCTAAAAATTCTTTACTAGGGACTAGTAAAGGTTCAAGTATGGGGGCATGTTCTTCTATACCTTGCATGACAAATCTTTTATGGGGTATATTTTAGAAATGTCTGCTCTTAATTTTGTTATTATTATTAATAAATCTATTCAAGTTTTTCAAATTAATTGTAAGGTTAGACGAGTCAGTCCTATGAGTCAGACTATTAAATTGAAATTAGACTAATTGGTTAAATCTCGATTAAGAAATCTATCTCACATTCATGCACTGTAGTTCTTAAAAGAGTTTACGCCCTTTTAATTTATTTAATTAACTTCGGATCCTAATGAGATTAGATCGAGTATGTTCTAATTCAATGATAGTTGCCAATATATTGAGCGTACGTAGTTAACCTTGCTCCCACTTAAAGCCTTACCTTTGTTGCCATCACATATTACCTCTAAGCTTAAAGACTTGAGTATTCATTTCCCTATGTTCCTTAGCTAGTAGACTGACCACTTATGGGTGTTAAAAAAAATTGAGTATATCATAGTGACATGTGGCCTAAGTTAGCTCCGTCTTACTTAGAATGATCCCAACTATGATTATATATATATATATATATATATATATATATATATATATATATATATATATATCATAGTGATATGTGGTCCAAGGATGTTCACGCATACTTGGAATGATCCCAACTATGAAAATATCAAAAATAAAAGAAAAAAATATTGTTGAAAGTTAAACCCCATAAGTTGGCAGGCTACTAAGTTAATCAATTAGAATCAATGGCTACCCACCTTTCCAAAATTCATCAAGTCATTTTATTTGGCATCAGTTTCTATCAAACTCATGTAGAGGTCATATCAAAGCCTTAGACTACTCTTGATCTATCCTATTGGTGACGAAGTTTATCGAAAATGAATTGTAAGGGAAGTAAACAAATTGTTAAGGGCATCACATATAACACTTGAATTCTTAATTGAGCCTTATCTTATATCTATCTGATGGATTTATGAAAGTTTGAATTCTTATGGATTAGCAAGTCTAGCATCAGTTAATGAGAATTACTTGAAGCTATTTTAGTTAACTTATAATGAAGAGTAGAAGAGAATGAAATTACATGTTGGGGTTTGTCTCCACAATGCCTCAGATTTGTAGGAGGTCAGACCTTGAACTAAGATGAATTAAGGTGTATTTGATGCTGTGTTTAAGTTGTATGTGTGCAGGTCCTTAATGCCAAGTGTAGACCAATGTCAGTCTATAATGGGTCACCAAACACAGGACCATACAATGTAATCCCTCATTGTGTGATCCAAAGTGTTGGCCCATGTATAGCCTCTCTATTGGGATACACTTCCTTCATGCACTTGGATTGATGGACAGAAGCATTGGAGCAAATTTCCTCATAGAATTTTTCTAAGTCCCTAATACTCGAGTAACCCCTTATGATACTCGAGTATCAGGCTTTATACTCGAGTAGTTAGTAAGACATACTCGAGTAGTTAGAGATACTCGAGTAGTCAGTTAGACTTACTCGAGTAAGGTCTTAATACTCGAGTAGTCTGTGTCCCATACTCGAGTAGTTAGTGAGATACTCGAGTAATCAGTTTGGCTTACTCGAGTAGGGTCTGAATACTCGTGTAGATATATCTATACTCGAGTAGTTAAGTTAGTCACTCGAGTAAGTTCTTTTCATACTCGAGTAAGTAACTTGATACTCGAGTAAATCATGTTTGATACTCGAGTAGATCCTTTTCTTCTCTTCTCTGCAAGTTCAAAGTACTGATACTCGAGTAAATACCCTGATACTCGAGTATGTGTTTTCTGATACTCGAGTAAATACCCTGATACTCGAGTAAATGTTTTCTGATACTCGAGTATAACTTCTGATACTCGAGTAAGTTTTCTCTATACTCGAGTATATCTTCTGATACTCGAGTAAGTATGTTCATACTCGAGTAATTGATCTTTGATACTCGAGTAAATTCTTCCATACTCGAGTAATTGACTCTGATACTCGTGTATGTAAACGTTTCTCAGGTATATTTTCTGATACTCGAGTTTAGCCTTTTGATACTCGAGTATAACGTCTTGATACTCGAGTATACTTTTCTATTACTCGAGTATACCATTTTTGATACTCGAGTAATTCATTCTTCTCTCCTGTATTTCTCTCTTTCTATACTCGAGTATACTACTTCTTGCTACTCGAGTAATCCATCTCTCCATACTCGTGTATATCCTCCATTACTCGAGTATCGCAGTCAACTTCTCCAGGATTTTTCTAAGTCCATTTTCATCATAAGTATTTTGAATCTGTCAATTCTGATTGGTCCACGTGTCATCATTAATCAATATTATGACCGTTGGAACCCACCTATAAATAGGTCTTTTCAGAAATGACTTTTAAGCGTTATTACAGAAATATTCTTTTTAAGAAAGAGAAATTCCGTGAACCCTAATTTCACGCCGCCACCATTGCCGTTCACGGAAGAAGAAGAAAAGTTTGGATCGCGACCTTCGTTTTCATCGATCTTTTCTCCAGCGATCCAGAAGAAAGAGAATCACTCGATCTTGCCGAGCCTTGAAGATTCCAGATCTACTTTCTCGATCGAGGTGGTTCTAGATCTCAGATTCGTGGATCTTTCTCTAGTCGTCTTCTACATTTTCTGATCAAGCCGAAGTTCCTAAAGAAGAAGACGGATACAGATCCAGATCTGATAGTGTGTTTGTTTGTAATCGCAACCAATATTTTTGTAGGAGTTTTAATTCTCCGAGATTTGTAGGAAGTTTTGTCTTCCGAGTTTTTGTAGATCCGTTTTGGGATCGAGATTTGTAGGAACGTGGTTCCGAGGTGTAGGATTGTTTTCAATCCGAGATAGTGGAGTAGCCGAGTCTAGTGATTTGCTAGATAGGTGAGGAAAGTGGACGTACCCAAGATTGGGGAACCACTATAAATCTTTTGTCGTCTGTGATTGCTTGATATTTGCTGTGTTAGTTTTTAATTCCGCATTTGACACGCATTTCACCTATTCACCCCCCCTAGGTGATTTAGGCTAACAACTTAGACCTCTCAATTGGTATCAGAGGGAGGTTGATCGTTAAAAGGTTAACACCTTGATCTTATCCTTCTAAGTTGTTTTCTGAAAAGCATCAAGCATGAGTAAGACCAAGGATTTTGCTAAACTCCCTATCTGCACCAAGAACAACTTTCCTATGTGGAAGGAAAGAGTAAAGTTCTTCATGGAAGCAGTAGATCCCCGGATCTTCATGATTGTTGAAGAAGGTCCCCACATTCCTATGACTACTTCCACCATAGATCCCAACAAGCAAGTTCCCAAGAAGTTGATGGATCTAGACAAGGATGAGATTGCACTTGTCTCTCTGGACAAGAAGGCTAAAAATATTATAGCAAGTGCAGTCGACGACTCAATGCTGCAGAATCTAATTCATTGCCAGTCTGCCAAGGAGATGTGGCAATCCCTTGTGACTCTAATGGAAGGTACAGAAGAAGTGAGGGATGATCGTAGATCCCTACTGAACCAAAAATATGAAGCCTTCAGGCAAGGTCATAAGGAAGCCATAGCTGACACTTTTGAGAACTTCTTCAAGATAGTAAATGGCCTAAGAGTTTATGGACGTGTCTTCACCAACGGGGAACTCAATGACAAATTCTTAAGATCCCTAACCAAGGAATGGGACAATAAGGTATGTGCCATTCGGGAGTTTGGAAGGTTAGCTGAGACGGACCCGCAGAATCTGTTCGGAAAGCTTATGTCTTACGAGCTGCAAATCAACTCAAGAAAAGCTGAAGAAGAGACAAGCAGGTCTGCATCCAAGGAGAAATCTGTCGCTCTAAAGGCAGATAGCTCAAGGAAGATAAAGGCTAGCTCTCCTGCCCCAGTTCCTGAGGCTGATGAAGAAGAATCATCTGAGCCTAGCTCATCTGGCTCAGAACTATCTGATGGAGAGTTCTCCCTACTCTCAAGGCAGTTCAAGAAATTCTTGAACAAGAAGAAGCAATGGAGAGGCAAGGATGCCTCATATAGAAGATCACAACATGACGGTGATCATCGGAAGAAAGGCTCAAGCAGCCATGACAGGTACAATTCTAAACAGAACAGACATATTTCAACTGACATCATTTGCTATTGTTGCAATAAGCCAGGTCACGTCATCGCCGATTGCCCTCACAAAAAGAAAGAGGGTGGAAGAAGAGAGGAAAAGAAATCCTCACACCATAAGAAGAGGACAGAGAAAAGCCTAGTAGCCAAGAAGAGCAAAACTCTCAGCGACTCTGACTCATCTGAGTCAAGTGAAGAAGAGGAAGCTTACTTTGGGCTCATGGCTCATTCAGATGATGAACAAGTCCCCAGTTCACTGGGGAGGTAAAATCTCACACTCCTCTCTCTGACTCTGATGATGACAATGAGCAAGAGGGCTATTCCTCTGAAGATGAATCTGAGCTCATGAGTCAGTATAAGGAGTTACTCACCGCCTACGAAAAATGTCGTAGAGTAGTGAAAACTCAAGCCAAAGAGATAAAATCTCTACAGGCTAGTGAAAGCAGCTTGAGAGTAGAAGTCAATAAGACTAACTCTCTTCAAGAGAACTTCAATGCTGCTATGGAGGAATACAATAAAGCTCTCAAGCACCTCGACCTTAAAGAGGAAATCATCAAAGAACTGGAAAAACAGCTCGAGGCTGAAAAGAAGCTTGTTGAGAGCTTCTCTAAGCCTAAGACAGTTCTTCCAATCGTTGCTGAATTCTCTGCTAAGGCCAAGGGTGCTGGTTTAGGCCACATTGGCTCCTCTAGTAAATCCTCTAGAAGAAACAAGGCCAAGAGAAAGAATAAGGCTGCCCGAAAGACTCTAGCTGAAGAAAAAGGGAAAGCTCCCTTGGAACCTGTTGTGTTCAAGAAAGTTATCTTTCCCACGAACGAACTCGATTATGAGTCCACCTACGGACACTTTTCTAGGCCAATCCCTGAGAAGCCTAAGTCAAGATACCAAGGTTGGACTCGTCCTCGTAACTTTGGCGAGAGTGTCTTCAAGGCACCGTATGAGGAGATTCAGCTTCAAAGCTATGGACCTTATGCTCATGGTCATAACTTTAAGAAGACACCAAAAGTAAAACCCATTGTAGAAAAGCCTATGAAGGAGAAGACTTCATGTAACTGCAATCATCATGAAGCCTCTTCCTCCAAAAGTAAGGCTCCTGCTAGACCTTCATTCCAGAAAGTCAGGCAGGACTACCCAAGGCAAAGATACAACAGGTTCAACTGTTGGTGTTGTGGCAAAATTGGTCATTTTGCCAGTGATTGTTGGTTCAATCCTAATAATGCTGCTACCCTAAAGTTAGCAACGTGAGAATGACCACTCATGAGGCTAATACTCGTAGGGGGAGTATTCTAACTCGAGACCAAGGACCCAAACTTGTTTGGGTTCCTAAGGCTAAATGATTGTAATTGCAGGTATGTCCAAAGGCCACCAAAATGCCAATCTGGTACTTGGACAGTGGATGTTCTCGGCATATGACCGGGACAAGGAGCCTACTACTGAACTACACCTCAGTCTGCAACGGACCAAAGGTCATCTTTGGAGGTTCAGATCGAGGAATCACTAAAGGCTATGGTATGATTTCTAACGGTAGCGTATCCTTCTCGGATGTAGCCTATGTTGAAGGATTGGAACACAATCTCATCAGCATAAGCCAACTATGCGACAAAGGATACGTAGTTGAATTTCATGCTGACAAGTGTTTGATAAAATCGGTTAACAATATGGAAACTATTTTATCAGGCACTCGAAGCAGAAATATTTTCTGTTTGAATTTTATTTGTATAGACTCTTCGACACCAGTGTGTCTTTTGGCAAAAAGTAGTGCATCTCTTGCTGACCAATGGCACAAGAGACTAGCACATATTAATTTCAAAACTATTAATAAATTATTCTCTCAAAACTTAGTGCGTGATGCACCCAAGGTCAAGTGCGTTACGGACAGTCCTTGTCACGCTTGTATCAAAGGCAAGCAAACAAGAAGTTCGTTTAAAAGCATAATAGGCAAGGATTCCAATAGAAGTTTACAGCTTCTTCATATGGACTTGTTTGGTCCACTGCAGGTTAGAAGTTTGGGAGGTAAGGAATATACGTTGGTTATTGTGGATGATTACTCGCGCTTTGCGTGGGTGTTCTTTCTGAAACACAAGTCAGATACCTTCGGTATTTTCACTAATTTTGTCAGGCAAATCCAGAATGAATACAACCGTTCCGTAGTCAAAATCAGAAGTGACAATGGAACGGAGTTCAAGTCTGGAGCCATGACAGAATTTTGTGAAAGTCAAGGTATCTTTCATGAGTTTTCCTCTCCCGCACACCACAGCAAAATGGAGTGGCTGAGAGAAGGAACAGAACACTCATAGAGGCTTGTCGGACCATGTTGAGTGATGCCTCACTTCCGGAGTATTTCTGGGCTGAAGCCGTCAACATCGCTTGTCACGTGCAAAATCGAGCACTCATCAACAAAGACCATGATAAGACTCCTTACGAACTTCTAAAAGGCAGACAACCAACCATTTCATACTTTAGAATCTTTGGTTGTAAGTGCTTCGTACTTAACAATGGCAAGTATCACACTACAAAGTTTAGCGAGAAAAGCTTTGAAGGTATTTTTGTAGGTTATAGTAGCCATAGTAAGGCCTATAGAGTTTTCAATAGAAAAACTCTGGTTGTGGAAGAGTCGATACATCTTGTATTTGATGAGACGAGTCTGTTGCAAAGCAACTCGTCTAGTGTGCCTATTGTAGATGCAGGTACAAAGTTGAAAGACCTCAGCTTGGATGAACCTATTAAAGATAAAGATGAGACGTTCATCAAGATCCCCTCTACAACCACCTTTGGAGAGGGAGATGATCAAGATGAAGAAGACATCCCAGCTGAAGATATAACTCCAGTGGCTGAAGAGATCCCAGATGCAAGGACTTTAGAGTTCAGACACTTGAAGGATCATCCTGTTGACCAAATCATAGGAGATCCTCGGGATGGTGTCAGAACTCGTCGAGGTACAACTAACGAGAATTTACACTTAAGCTTTCTCTCACAGGTTGAACCAAAGAAATTTGAGGAAGCCAACTCCGACGCATCCTAGATTCTAGCCATGGAAGAAGAATTAAATCAGTTCAAAAGATGCAAAGTCTGGACACTTGTTCCTAGACCCAAGCATAAGAACGTCATCGGGACAAAATGGGTCTACCGGAACAAGATGGATGAAGACGAAACAATTATAAAGAATAAAGCCAGACTTGTCGCCAAGGGATATCGTCAAGAGGAAGGGATCGACTTCGACCAAACTTATGCTCCAGTAGCAAGACTGGAGGCAATCAGGTTATTTCTTGCCTACGCTGCACTTAAGGGCTTTACCGTCTATCAAATGGACGTGAAGTCCGCCTTCCTAAATAGTAACATTAAGGAAGAAGTGTACGTGGAGCAACCCCCAGGTTTTGTTGATCCAACCCTTCCTAACTATGTGTATTTATTACAAAAAGCACTATATGGTCTCAAGCAAGCCCTCGGGCTTGGTATGAGACGCTGTCTACCTTTCTTCTTGAGAACAAGTTCACAAGAGGAAAGATAGACAAGACATTATTTCTTAGGGAAATAAAAGGCAAGATTTTGCTAGTGCAAATCTATGTCGATGACATTATTTTCGGCTCTACAGACAACAACCTCTGCAAGAAGTTTTCTAAACTTATGCAAGGGAAGTTTGAAATGAGCAGTATGGGAGAGCTGAAGTATTTCTTAGGGCTTCAAGTGAAACAATCTGAGGATGGAATTTTCATCTCTCAGACCAAGTTCACCAAAGAGCTGCTTAAGAAATTCGGAATGGAGAATGCAACCTCTATGAGGACTCCAATGGCCTCAGCTATGTCTCTGGACAAGGACGAGAAAGGGAAACCTTTTGATGAAACCAAGTACAGAAGCATAATTGGGTCCTTGCTCTACCTTACTGCAAGTAGGCCAGATATAATGTTCTCGACATGTGTATGTGCTAGATTTCAGGTGAACTCTAAGGAATCTCACTACATCGCTGCAAAGCGAATCTTGAGATACCTCAAAGGAACACCAAATCTTGGCTTATGGTACCCAAGAAGTAATGATAGTGAACTAATTGGATTTTCAGATGCAGATTTTGCAGGAAGCAAAGACGACAGGAAAAGCACCTCCGGGACTTGCCAATTTCTCGGAAGGAGACTCATTTCCTGGAGCAGTAAGAAGCAAAACTGTGTAGCCATCTCAACGGATGAATCAGAGTACATCTCTGCAGGGAGCTGTTGTGCACAGCTTTTGTGGATCAAGAATCAGTTTGAAGATTACAACATGAAGTTCCAGAACATTCCACTGTTCTGTGACTCTTCCAGCGCAATTGCAATAGCCAACAACCCAGTCTCCCACAGCAGGACCAAGCACATAGAGCTTCGCTATCATTTCATCCGGGAGCATGTGGAAAATGGAGATATAGATCTACAGTATGTCTCCACAGACAGGCAAGTTGCAGATATCTTCACCAAGCCGCTGGATGAGTCCAAGTTTTCATTCTTCAAAACTGAGCTTGGACTGCTTAACAAAGAAGACCAATGATGGACTCAGAAATTTAGAAGTGGTCAGAAATGTTGGATACTCTGAGGTACAGTTTTTTTTGTGAAAATTCCTTCAAGAAATTTGAGACTCGAGAATAGTTACATTTACACGAGTGAAATAGTGAATACTCGAGTAACAAGTCAAATATACTCGAGTAATCAAATCAATACTCGTGTATGCACTCTTTATACTCGAGTATGAAAAGTCTTCAGAATTTAATACTCGTGTATTGAACTTCATATACTCGAGTAATCAGATTGATACTCGAGTATGAATTTCTTATACTCGAGTATGGAAAAATCCGTCTAGACTTAATACTCGTGTATACTCAGTACATACTCGAGTATATGTTAAGGATTACTCGTGTATAGTATGACCTAATCGAGTATACTAAATCCAATACTCGTGTATGCCGTAAACTTCTCTCGTGTAATCGGATTTCTCTGGAATTTTTCAAACTCTCTATTCGCACAACGAATTTGCCGCCTCATTCGGGTATGTTTTTATCATTTTTAGACCTAATTAGGATTAATTATATATATATATAAAACGAAAACGTCCATTCCACTTCTCATTCACTCGTGTATCCGCCGACCTATCGTCTTCCCGACTCTGTCTCGTCGCTCTTCCGTCGCCGTCGATTTCTCAGTTTCAGATGGCTCCTCCGTCGTCCAAGATCGGAATCGGCTCCGAACTAGTTCCAGATGGTATTGCAGACCTCTCAGATGACTTTCGCAACCTTCTCATTCTGTTCGACACCGCTGGATTGACCTACCTCCTCCAGACGCCGTGCAAGGCTATTATTCCCGCAGTGGAAGAGTTCTACAAAAACCTAAAGGTTAAACGAAATGGAAAAGTTCTAAAGACCAAGGTCAGAGGACTCAAAATCCGACTGGACAAAACCTCAATCTCTATTTTACTCCGGCTGCCCGTCGTTGAGGAAGAGGATGAACTCACAACCGAAGATTCTGACAGAACAGCCCTATACTGTGGGGTTGATCCCGAGTGTGATACTTTCAGCAGAGCAGATTGCAATAGAGAGGGAAAATTTCTGATTGATGTTATCTCCAAGGTCATACTCTGCAAGACCTACTCCATCCGAGAAATCTCTCACAACATGTTTGAGATCATGCAAGCCATCGTCTGCAGAAAGAAGTTCCAGTTTGGCATGATGCTACTGGACAAGATTCAGGGGAGCATCAAGCAACCCAGTTTTGCAAGGATTATCTCACTCATCCTCCATGAGATAGATCCTCAGGTTTTTGACCTTTCTAAAGGTATTCCTCTCCACCATATGAAGAAAGTCACCCTCGCCTCCATACATAGATATGAAATCAAGCTTCAAAATACTTCCCAAACCTCCAGACAGCAAGCTGTCATCAGGACCCCATCTCCTCCTCAACATCAAGTTGCTGACACTCTGGGTGCAGCAATTGAGGGGGAGCCTGCCTCTTCTCTTCCTCAGAATCAGGTTTCTTCAGAATCAGTAATTCCAGAACAAGAAGAAGTAAGAATTCCTACTCCTCCAATCTCTCCTCCTCCAGCAGATATTCAATCAGCAAACCCAGACTCAGAGCTTCCAGACTCAGCAGCCCTTCTGTCCACAGCTGAAGATATCAACAAATTCATTGATGAGCTCAGCTCAGGTGCCCCACTCTTCCAGAATGGATCAGCTGCAAAGTCTCAAGTTCAGTCTCCTGCTAGAACCCCAGCTCTATCTCCTGCAAGAACCCCAGCTCCATCTCCTGCAAGAACTCCAGTCCAATCTCCAGTCCAATCTCCTGAGAGTGAGCCTAGCAAATCAGCTCATATTCTCCTATCTGATGATGAGATGTCTCCAGATCCTGTAGAGGCACCTCTGAGGACTTTGGATTTCTCCATGCCCTCTCTCCTACCCTCAGAAGAAGATGTTGAAACAGTTCCATTCAAGAGAGCAGTCAGCTCAGTGGTGATCTCAGAAATCCCTCCTTGGACTGCTTCTGCTTCTACTTCTGCTCCTGCTCCTGCTGCTTCAGCTCCTGAACCAACCTCAGCTCCCTCCTCTTCAGATATAATAAGCAAGATTGAGCTTATGCTCAAAGAACAGAGAGATTACTTTGATGCCTCTCTGCAATCAGTAACATCCAAGGTCTCTGCTCTTGAAACAGAGATGAGCAGAGGCTTTGCTGAGATTCAAGCAAATACTGATGAGTTAAAAAGGTTGTTCCAACTTGGAGGCAAAGCCATAGATCACACCATTGCAAGCATAGGTGAGCTAAGAAACCAGGCAGAGATAGTAGCTCACAATCAGATCAAGCTAGATGAGAGAGCTGAAATGAATGTTGTGAAAGTATGTAATGAAGTGGGCACCTTCAAAGATGAAGCCATTGCAAAGCTAAACATAGATATCAGCAAGGGGGAGAAAGTTGTAAAAGAACAAGTGGACAAACTACATGAGCAAACTCAAATAGCTGTAAAAGAACAACTTGAAACTCTCTCTAAACAGGCTCAAACTACAGTGGATGGAATTGTAAAGGAAATGAAAGCAGACATTCTCTCTCAACTTCAATCTGTAAAGTTTTATACCTATGACACTGCTGTGTGGCTGCATAACATGAACTTCCCTAATGCCCAGCTCAACCCAACCATTATACCTCAGCACCTAAATCCTCTTGAAGAGCAACCCTCTGCAGATGCCCCTGTCCAAGCTACCATTCCAGAAAGTGGTGTGCCAGCCTTCTCTCCTAGACCTGAGGGTGATGTGACTGAGCCCCCTCTTAACTACTCTGACATGTGGCAAGATGATTTTCTTCCCAGTTCTCAAGGTCCATCTAAGAAGAAAAGAAAGTATGGTGAAGGTGCTTCTGCAAGTCGTTCTGAACCCAGAAGAGATCCAGCAATGGTTCACTCAGAGGTTTGGAGTCCAACCTCCAAATCCCTTATTCTTGATACCCTGAAATTAGTGACAGATCATGGGGAAAACAGAGACAATCATTACAGCTACTCAGAGTGGAAAGCCTATGAAGCTTCACAGATTAAAATCAGACTCCATGACAGAAACTGGGGACACAACAACCCTGCTGCTCCTCCCAGGCCCAGGACTTATTTCCCAAAGCCTTACAGCTACCTGGAGAGGCAACAGCTCAAAAGGGAAAGGATGCACAAGGATGCTCCATCATGAGTGGATCTGAGAAAGTGGAATTGGACTATTTTGTTTATGTGCTTTAAAAACATTTCCTCATATATATATATATATTTAATTCTGATTATGGCCATATTTTGTCTATCCTGTTTTAATTAGGTTTATTCTCCTTGATATGCTTTTTGTTCTTTTACTCCTAAGTAATTCACCTTAGTATAGAGAGTGCTGACATCTAAAAATAGGGGGAGATTGTTGGGGTTTGTCTCCACAATGCCTCAGATTTGTAGGAGGTCAGACCTTGAACTAAGATGAATTAAGGTGTATTTGATGCTGTGTTTAAGTTGTATGTGTGCAGGTCCTTAATGCCAAGTGTAGACCAATGTCAGTCTATAATGGGTCACCAAACACAGGACCATACAATGTAATCCCTCATTGTGTGATCCAAAGTGTTGGCCCATGTATAGCCTCTCTATTGGGATACACTTCCTTCATGCACTTGGATTGATGGACAGAAGCATTGGAGCAAATTTCCTCATAGAATTTTTCTAAGTCCCTAATACTCGAGTAACCCCTTATGATACTCGAGTATCAGGCTTTATACTCGAGTAGTTAGTAAGACATACTCGAGTAGTTAGAGATACTCGAGTAGTCAGTTAGACTTACTCGAGTAAGGTCTTAATACTCGAGTAGTCTGTGTCCCATACTCGAGTAGTTAGTGAGATACTCGAGTAATCAGTTTGGCTTACTCGAGTAGGGTCTGAATACTCGTGTAGATATATCTATACTCGAGTAGTTAAGTTAGTCACTCGAGTAAGTTCTTTTCATACTCGAGTAAGTAACTTGATACTCGAGTAAATCATGTTTGATACTCGAGTAGATCCTTTTCTTCTCTTCTCTGCAAGTTCAAAGTACTGATACTCGAGTAAATACCCTGATACTCGAGTATGTGTTTTCTGATACTCGAGTAAATACCCTGATACTCGAGTAAATGTTTTCTGATACTCGAGTATAACTTCTGATACTCGAGTAAGTTTTCTCTATACTCGAGTATATCTTCTGATACTCGAGTAAGTATGTTCATACTCGAGTAATTGATCTTTGATACTCGAGTAAATTCTTCCATACTCGAGTAATTGACTCTGATACTCGTGTATGTAAACGTTTCTCAGGTATATTTTCTGATACTCGAGTTTAGCCTTTTGATACTCGAGTATATCGTCTTGATACTCGAGTATACTTTTCTATTACTCGAGTATACCATTTTTGATACTCGAGTAATTCATTCTTCTCTCCTGTATTTCTCTCTTTCTATACTCGAGTATACTACTTCTTGCTACTCGAGTAATCCATCTCTCCATACTCGTGTATATCCTCCATTACTCGAGTATCGCAGTCAACTTCTCCAGGATTTTTCTAAGTCCATTTTCATCATAAGTATTTTGAATCTGTCAATTCTGATTGGTCCACGTGTCATCATTAATCAATATTATGACCGTTGGAACCCACCTATAAATAGGTCTTTTCAGAAATGACTTTTAAGCGTTATTACAGAAATATTCTTTTTAAGAAAGAGAAATTCCGTGAACCCTAATTTCACGCCGCCGCCATTGCCGTTCACGGAAGAAGAAGAAAAGTTTGGATCGCGACCTTCGTTTTCATCGATCTTTTCTCCAGCGATCCAGAAGAAAGAGAATCACTCGATCTTGCCGAGCCTTGAAGATTCCAGATCTACTTTCTCGATCGAGGTGGTTCTAGATCTCAGATTCGTGGATCTTTCTCTAGTCGTCTTCTACATTTTCTGATCAAGCCGAAGTTCCTAAAGAAGAAGACGGATACAGATCCAGATCTGATAGTGTGTTTGTTTGTAATCACAACCAATATTTTTGTAGGAGTTTTAATTCTCCGAGATTTGTAGGAAGTTTTGTCTTCCGAGTTTTTTGTAGATCCGTTTTGGGATCGAGATTTGTAGGAACGTGGTTCCGAGGTGTAGGATTGTTTTCAATCCGAGATAGTGGAGTAGCCGAGTCTAGTGATTTGCTAGATAGGTGAGGAAAGTGGACGTACCCAAGATTGGGGAACCACTATAAATCTTTTGTCGTCTGTGATTGCTTGATATTTGCTGTGTTAGTTTTTAATTCCGCATTTGACACGCATTTCACCTATTCACCCCCCTCTAGGTGATTTAGGCTAACAACTTAGACCTCTCATTACACTTTCATAAACCTTTATCATATCATGGTTTACAATGATTTACCTTTGCTAGGGACTAGCAAAGAACTAAGCATGGGGGTGTGATAACTTCGCAAAAAGAAGTTATCTTCATCCCTATTTTTACCATTTTTTAGCCATGTTATGTGATGTTTTTACATGAAAAGTAGATAAAAATCCAATTGCCGCATGATTTGATGACAAAATGATTGTCTCTCATTTTATTTATTTTTATGATAGGATTCAGGGAGAATCTAAGTCAAGGATTGAAGGCTAAGTATTGTGAAAAATCTGGGAAAAATGTTGCAACATATTCGCAACATTTCTGACAGTTACAAAAAATTCAAATCCGAAATTACCAAGTCTTCAACAGTTGCAGCTTATTTTTAAGCATCCGTTCGGCATTTAAAAATTACTGGATGTGGGGCCCACTGGGAGAAAAGAAAGGAGAGTTTAAAAAGAGAAAATTCGGCCATACTTGGGGATCATCTTCATTATTCGGCTATTGGAGAAAAAGGAGAAAACCTGGGAGAAATTCTGTCAAGGAAAAACCAGTCTAGTTTCAACATTCGGGCTGAAGGAAACACTTCCATGCCACTGGAGAAGGGAAGATTCGCATTTCTTTCGAAATGTTTAGTAAGATCTCTTCAGTTTTGTATTGTTTTCCCGCAGTCATGAACTAAAACTCTCTAGTCTTGCATGATGAGAGTAGTATGTGTAGTTTGATGATGAACATCTTTGATTTTGAGTTTGTTTTGTGATTATCTTAATTGATCTTGTGATTTTATGGTGAAATTGTTGGATCATATCTTTTTATTATATTGCGCCGCGAGAATCGAGAGATGAGCGTCGTAATATTAATTTAAGGGCTAGTTTATCGTAGTGCGAGAATCGAGAGATGAGCAGTGTGAATCATTAACCAAAATTTCTTTATCTTTACGGCGTTTCAAGAGTCGAGAGAGGAGAAACGTGCGTGCATCACAAGATCTCTTGAGTCTTGAAAAGTGAAAGAGATTTCCTTTTCATGCTAGTGAATTTGATTTATTTTTCTTGCGCTTCATAATATTTTCGTTTCGCCTAAGTTAGAGATAACTAGGGTTGCGTAGATATTAAGACTTCTTGTATCGAGAGATAAAGATTTCTTCTTTAAAATCCTCGCAAGATAATTCAAGGTTAAACCAAATGAAATATTTATTTAATCATCATCATGTTATACATATGAAATCAGAAATGCAAGGCTATTTTCTCTAATTGCAAAGAAGTTACTTTAAGATCTAGTTAAATTAGAATTAATATTTATCTAAAAAATTTCAATCTATTTTTAGAAAATCAGTTAACCGTTTTACTTGGATTCATAGAAACGGTGTAGCTAGTAATTGTAAGCGCTAAACCCATCACTTCTCCGTGGGAACGATCTCACTCACTTTATATTACTTGTACGACACGTATACTTGCGTTTTCAAGCTCTATTTTGCACGTATCAGACTGCAGCTCGCATCGCGGGACTGACCAACCTCAGCGCCCTGCCTCGCAACCTTGCCGAGTTCAGTTCGGCCAAAAAGGTGAAGTCCCTTCCAAAAGACGCCGAACCCATCTATAATGAATTCAAGATAGCCCTGAATAATGGGCCGGTTCCTCCACTCAGCCGACTCCGAAACCCCAAGATAAGGATGTCATCGTCCTTTCCGCCGATAAGACCAGCCGAGGTCACAGCGGCAAGATATCCGTACCGCAGGCCAAGAACCCCTCTGACAGCCCGCAGAACCAGGTGTCTAACGCGCATATGCGGGCCTCGCTCTCCAGCTTCGAGACCATGGGGCTGGACTCGTAGAAGTCGAGGTAGCCGACTCACCTTTCTCCTCAGCGGCCTCTCGCTTCTCCATTTGCGGGGGGAGGTACCGAGGTCATCCCTACCCCCAGCTTTACCCGCCTCTCTCCGGAGGCTCCCCGGCATGGTCGTGGCAAGGTTCTAGGCAGTCCCCCTCCTCACTCCGGCCTGGGGAAGCGATGTGTGCACGGTAGGTTTTTAACTTCCCTGAATCATGTTCGGCTTTGGAGGTACTCGCCCCCTTTACTTAACCGTGTTACTGTTCGTGCAGACCTCACCATAGATTCTGAGGTCGACGAGTCCGCGGGCCAGACTCGGTACTCTCCTCTCCCTTCTCCTCGTACTCTAGATGCCTTCCTAGATTTTGAGGTGGAGGGACCTGAATGGTTGAGGTGAGAATAGCTGGTTCTCAAGAAGCTGGTGCGCGAGCTTCACGAGGTGCGGAAGGACAACCTTAAGCTGTAGTGGTAGTGTGCGCAGCTCGCGGATGTGGTGGGAATCAACCTGGCCTTTGAGGAGGCGTCTTCTTCCATGCTTTTGGATGAGATTGACGAGAGTCTTCAGACCATCCACCGGAACCTGGGACGACTCTGCGAGCTTCGCGCTTGGCGACCCGGGGCGACAGGGTCGCGAGACCAGGGTAGATAGAGATGTCCCCCTGATGGGCCTACCAGTACTCGCCCCTGCTCTCAACTAGTCCGCGTGAGTCGGGGTTTTTTAATTATTGCTTCGATCTTCTTGAATATGTAATAACTTGGACAACAATTTTTCATTATCATTACTGTTAATACGTTAAAGCATAGTAATCTGCATCCCATTAGTCCCGTCTCGCCATAGTGCAGGGTTAGCTCGCGGCGACCGGCGAGCTAGAGACGGCGAGCCAGGGTGGGCGAGCTGGGGTAGGCGAGCTAGGTAGGCCAGTCGGTTTGGCCCCAAATTTCCCCTTCTATAAATAGGCCTTCCCATCAACCCCCTGTCACGCCTTTATTGCCTTCATACTTCTTCCCTTTGCTTACGCTACTTCTAGTGCTCACGTCCTCACTCTCGGCAGACATGGGAAGGGGAACCCCGACCTTGATGGGCGAGCTAAGTGTGCTCGCACTTCGCCGAGCACCGCTTCTTTGACGGGAACACCACCGTGGAGGAGCTCGCGGAATGTGTGGCTGACTTCGTCCCCTCCGGCTTCACGGCTCATCTCCCAGCTGAGCATGAAGCCATCAACTCCTTCTACCCGGACGAGCTCGCCTTCCTCATCTCGCATTTCGAGATGGGGTTGCGCCTGCCTCTCTAGCCGAAGATCCTCCAGATGCTGAAGTAATATGGCGCGGTGCCCTCCCAGCTAAACCAAAACGTCGTCGCTATGATGGTCGTGTTCACCTGCCGAGCCGGGGAACAGGACTCGCCCCTACAGATCACACTCTCCCCCTCCAGCAACCTCCTTCCCAGCTCGCCTGATAGGCACGTCGTTGCCCAAGGTCGGGAAGACGACTACAGGAACCACTGGCATCGCGTTCTCGGCCCGCATGCCTAGTACGACTTTGATGAGTTCGAGGACTTCCTCTCCAAGCTCTACCGACATCACCGCTGCGGGAGGGGGAGGGGCTGGCGAGTTTCCCCTGCCTGAACCTTGTCCACCATCTCTAGCCATCGAACTTACGAGAGATTTTCTTTGCTGATCACGCTCCACGCTCTCCACACCAAAATGTTGAAACCGAGAATTCGGTCTCGAAGAGTTCACCCTTGGGGAAGGGGTGATCGCACACGTACTTCTATTCCGTGAGCCCGAAAAACCAAGGAAGAAGGACTAGAGACAGACCCAAGGCTCCAGCACGGAGGTCCCTCCACACACCCGGAAGATCTTAGAGCGCTCCCCCTCCTTAGCCAAGTGCTGAAGCTAAGGTACCTCAAAAAGCGCTAGAAGACCGGGCACAAGTAAGCATGTCTTTCTGAGGTACCCCTTGGGTCCTATTTATAGGATTCTAAAATTGGCTTGCAAATAGCCAACCTCCGCTGTTTGGAACAGCTATGTGCAGGCCACCTGGGTCTGCCAACAGCGAGACTCCACTATTCTAACTTGCTATGGGCAGGCCCGCAGGGGCAAAATGGTAAAAAAACACCCCATACAACACAAGGAGAATAGCCCCCCACCGCATCTGCTCGGCAATGGTGGAGAGTGCCTAATGGAGATGGCACTCGCTGCCTCAGCTCAGCACGGGAGGCGAGTGCCTGATGGATCTGGCACTCGCTGCTTCAGCTCGGCACCTTTGCGAGCTCGGACCCTACCTGCTCTACTTGCCTGTCGTAGCTTTGGCAAACGGCCAGGAGTTCGTCGAACTGGGCTCGATGAACCCTACTGCGAGGTTGGGCTCCCTGACCGCCTAGGCGAGCTGGACTGGGTGCCGAGGTGAGCTAGGCTTACGATGCCGGGGCAGGGGCGTCGAGTATACTCGACTCACTCGATGCCTGGCTGAAGGCGCCGAGTGAACTCGCCGCTCGGGCTGGGGGCGTTGAGTGAACTCGATGCCCAGGACCCAGTTCGCCCAGGGCTTGAGCTGGGCCCGACTGACCTCACTCACCAGATACGGGATTGTACAACTGCAGATCCCAAGTTAGATAATACTTGAAGACACTGTCCGCCCGAAGGATCCCATCACAAATGAGTGGTTCGACGTCGATGGCTCCACTAACCTCACATTGCACGTGCAGGAAAATTCTCGTGCAACAAAGGAGGTCACTGCTCAGGACGATAGAGAACTCACTCGTAAGGAAGTGAGACACGCGATCGAAGAGGAATATGGACAAGGGGGGAATTAAAACACAAACGTATGATGCCTTGTCCACCTCATCTCCCTGCTAGCTCCACCAGTCCTAGCATATTGTGTTCCTCCTGGGATCAAGCTCCACAACTTCGATACGTTTGATGGGGAAGAAGATCCTCTAGAGCACATCAGACACTTTGTAACCATCGTGGGCATGTACAATGCCCCAACCAGCTAATGAGTCTAGTGTTCCCGACAACTCTGAAAGGAGAGACTCGCACCTGGTTCGACTCCCTAAAGGAGGGGGGAATTAAGAACTTCGCAGAGTTAACTCAACTTTTCATGGATCAGTTTATCGACAACCAACGAATTGTTTGAGACCCCTCTCACCTCACGGGAATCTGGCAGATCGAGGGAGAATTGCTCAAGGTTTAATTTCGTTGCTTTACCGCGGAGGCACGACAGATTCCAAGGGTCAACCCCGAGCTCCTGCCCCAAACTTTCCTCAGAGGACTCAGACCAAGCAAATTCTACTCCATGATGATGAGCAAAATTGTGCCCAGCTACTGTGACCTCATCCATTGATTTAAGGCTCAAATCACAACGAACGAAGCAATCGAAGTGCATCAGCTACAGTACAGCGGTAGATCGAAAAGGAAGAGGGAACATGAGTCACTGTCAAGTCCTAGGGGAATCCACGAGCATTACGGTAACTCCCGCCGAATAGGGGGCACCGCCAAGTTCAAACCTTAGCTTTGCTCAACACTTTGCGGGTGGAAGTACTGCTCGCCATCCACGATCATCTCTCCCTTCAAAGGCCAAGAGCTCTCGCTCCAAGCTCTGGAGATCAATCCACATAGTGTGACTACCACTAAGGATGCATGCATAACACAGAGGGTTTTGCGTGACTGAACACGAAAATCGAATGGTTTATTCGTCTAGGACTTCTTAGAAAATTCCTACAAGACAAGATCCTTAAATCAACCAATCTTAAGTAAGCCTATGTGGGGGTAATCCCCAAGGCAGTCGTACCAAGGAAGAACTTATTCTCAGCCTGTAAAACGTCCAAGGCATCTATCGCTTGTACTTGTATCTCATTTTTTCAGCATCAAAGCAACAAGATCCGAGTTTCTCATCGTATGCTCAAACAACATGGTATTTAGATATCCCAAGTGGAGACTCTGGTTTATCCCAAATAGTGTGTTCAGATATATCAAGTGGATATCTCAGCCTCTTCCAAATAGAGTGTTTGGATATCCCAAGTGGAGACTCTATCCTCTCCCAAACAGAATATTCAGATATCTAGAGTGGAGACTCCGACCTCTATCAAACAACAGAGTGTTCGGAACTCCCAAGGGGAGACTCTGACCTCTCTCTCTCAAACAGAGTGCTCAGAATCCCAAGTGAAAACTTTGTCCTCTCTCTCTAACAGAGTGCTCGGATATCTGTTGGTACCCTAGGTTTTGATTTGAGTTCAGTCCTCTCTTTCTGTCTCTTGACCCATGATTTATCTATGGTCAAAGGTTAGTTGATAGGTTAGATTCTCTAGTTGTATAGAATTGCTTTTCCAGATGAATATTTGGTTAAGTAGTTTTTCGTTCAACTATAGTCGAACGTCGCTCGACTATCGTCTATCGGCTGATCGACGATCGTCTATCAGTTGGTCGACGTTCTGTCTGCGTTGATAGTTCGACTATCTGTTGATAGGTCGACTATCTGTTTGTCTTGGTAGTTCGACTATCTGTTGATAGGTCGACTATCTGCTTGTTTTGATAGTTCGACTATCTGTCCTGATAGTTCAACTATCTGGTAGCTCGACTATCTGTTGATAGGTCGACTATCTGTGTCGCTTTGATAGTTCGACTATCTGATTGATAGGTCGACTATCTGTGTTGCTTTGATAGTTCGACTATCTGTTGATAGGTCGACTATCTGTGTTGCCTTGATAGTTCGACTATCTGCCTGGATAGTTCAACTATCTGATAGTTTGACTATCTGTTGATAGATCGACTATCTGTTTTGTTTTGATAGTTCTACTATCTGTTGATAGGTCGACTATCTGTTTTCTGTGATAGGTCGACTATCTGCTTGATAGGTCGACTATCTGTGTTTGTTTGGTAGTTCGACTATCTGTCCGGATAGATCGACTATCTGATAGCTCGACTATCTGTTCTGATAGGTCGACTATCTGCCGAGGTAGTTCGACTATCTTCTTTGATAGTTCGACTATCTGGATCATTCGACTATCTGTCTGATAGGTCGACGATCTCCGTGCGTCGTTCGACGATCTCCGAAGGTCGTTCGACGTTTTGCTGTATGCTCTTATTTAGTTTGTCGTCTTCTGTGATGTGACTAATTTCATATCTATTTTGGCATATTTTATAATAGATTATCTGAATAATTTGTGATATTATTTCCATGCAATATCAGTTCTATTCTATATGCATGAGCTAATCTTTTCTGACAAAGTTGTTTGTCTTGTAGCTAAGATATGCAATCTGCTTTATCTGCCAGGCTGTCCTTTATAGCCGTTAGACTCAAAAAGTCTTCCTTGCCCGTAAAGAGTTCTTTCTGATGTGACTTTCTCTTATATTATTTCATCAGAAGTATTTGCAGCTTCTTAGAAAGCTTTATCCTTTTATAGGATATCTGCCTGCTGTAGTTTGTTTTTGCTTTATGCTTTTTGCAGCTCAGCTTGCAGAGTTCAGAAAAAGACAAGATTCAAACTCAATTAGAGTCGTTGCTGCTACTGATATATAAAGACTTCTTTGAAGAAGAAATCAACTAGTTCACAGAGATAAGAAATTCATTCAGCAAGCTTACAGCAAGAACAAGTCTAACTGCTCTCAGCAATCTTCACTCAACTGAGAAGTTTTAGCTCTTCTGCTCTTCTTCAACCTGAGTTCTCCTGTTCCAGGAAGTTCTAACTCAGAGATCTTTTGAAGAAGAAGAAGAAGAAGATAGCTGCTAGAAGATTTTCATTTCTTATTTTATATCTTCTTGTAGTTCTTCCTTCAGTATTTACTGAAGTGTTTCTGCACTGAAGCAAGACTTCACCTGGACGTTCTTTGAGCCAGGGGGAGCCTTGATTCTTTTAGAGCTGTCTAGCTCAGTGCAAGTTATTGTGCTTCTCTAATCTATTGTAAAATAGAGAAGACACCTTAACCCTTTTCCCCTCCTATATAGGGTTATTACTCCCTTCAAAAGTATCCCTTAGTGGCAGGGCACCTGATCAAAAACCTGTGTTCGGTTTTTAGACACCTGATCAAAAGTCTAAAGGGTCTCTTGATCTACCTGAAGCAGATCTTATTGGTGGCAGGGCACCTGATCAAAAACCTGAGTGGATTTCTACCTTGTTGGTAGAAGAGAGGACGTACCCAAGTTGTTTGGGGAACCACTATAAATTCCTTGTGTCGTCTGGATTGCCTTGTTTAATTACTTGCATTGTGGCTGTGATTAGATCTTAACTAGGTTTGCTAGTTGCTGGATAGGATCCAAAGCTAAACTGTAATTACAGTTAGCTTTAGTTTGTGCACAACACTTGTGTTAGGCTCTAAGGTTTAATCTTAAAATATCTATAACTTTCATTCCGCATTTAACTCCAAGGGAGTTGAGTAGAAAGTCAACTTTGCTAGTTCAATTTTTGATTACTCTATTCACCCCCCCCCCTCTAGAGTAGTATCTATCCCTTCTCTTTCAATTGGTATCAGAGGGAGGTTGACTGACTGAATAGGCTAACACCTAAGTCACAAGATCCTGATAGATACCAAAGTTTATAGATATTCACTTTCACTATCATGGCCCAGTCCAAGGATTATTCTAGCACCAGACCTCCAGCATGCAACTTAGCTAAGTTTGGCATCTGGAAGGCAAGGATCAAATTATATATGAATTCTATTGATGAAAGTATTTTTGCTTCTATTTTGTCAGGACCACCAAGAGCACCTGCTGCTGCTTCTGCCTCATCATCTGATATGAGTGCAGTGCCTCCTCCAGACTACAACGATGAGTACAAAAAGGCAAAGATAGCAGATGCCAAGGCAATGAACATTCTGGCTCAGACAATGTCTGATGAAGTATTCTAGAAGGTTGCTGACTGCTCCTCAGCAAAAGCTATGTGGGATACACTGAACCAGATTGTAGCTGGTTCAGCTGATGCAAGGAAGGACAGGAGGTCCAACCTTATCTCACAATATGAGAATTTCAAGAAAACTGATGCTGAATCAGTTGAAGCCATGTACACAAGGCTCAGCTCAATCATCAATGAGCTGAGGACCCTTGACAAGGACATTTCATTGACAGAGGTCAATGATAAGATTCTTATGTGCTTCCCTAGCACATGGGATCTGAGGATCTGGCCTATCAAGGAGGCCAGAAGCACAAATGAAATTTCAACTGAAGCCCTTCTCGGCAAGCTCAAGTCTTTTGAGCAAGTGCTGAAGTCCAGGGAAGCAGAAGCTGAAGCAAAGACACCAACTCCTACAAGAAAAGAGCAAACTCTTGCTCTTAAAGCTACTGACACTTCTGAAGGAAGCCAGTCAAATGAGGAACTGATGGCATTATTTGTCAAAAGGTTTCTCAAGATGGGAAGGAAGGAATTCAGAAAGAAGTCTTCAAAATATGAAGAAAAGCCAAGGTATGATCGCACCCCTTCTAAAGAAATTATCTGTTATGGTTGCAGGAAGCCTAGACATATCCTTCCAGATTGTCCAGAGGAAAAGAATAAAGAAAAGAGGAAAGATAAAGATCAGCACAGGAAGCACTCCAAGCCATCCTCCTACAAGAATAAAAAGAAGGAGAGAGGCTTTGTCGCTGAAACCTGGAGTGATTCTGATGAGGAATCCTCTTCCTCAAGCTCCAGTGAGGATGAAGAAGAAAAGAAGGCAAAGGAAGTTTGCCTAATGGCAATTGATGCCTGCAGCAATCATTCAGCTGCAGAGATTTCAGATTCAGATGAAGAAATGCCAACAGAAGATGAGGTACTATCTTCTTATGACTTTACTTCTGCAGAATTTAAATTAGAATTTAGATTTAATTAGTTCTGAAAAGGAGATTAAAGAACTTAGACATAGGCTAGCTGAATCAGAAATCATATCTATTGAAAACATTAAGTTAAAGGAAGATCTCACTAATTCTAGTGAAGAAATTAAATTTCTTAAGAATGAGTTAGCTAAATCCAAAAGGTTAGAAGAGTCTCTAAATGGTAGAAGCCTTAAGCTGCTTGAAATAACCAGCATGTCTAACACTAGGACAGGCAATAACAAATTAGGCTTAGGAGCATCGTCTAGTGAGCCCCCAATCATTCTTAAAAACCAACTTTCAACTCTAGTGAACTTTATCTCAGATGATGGGATAAAGAACACTGAGCAAGTCAATCAAGTAAATAGAGCTTTAAATAAAGCTAAAAGAGAGAAAAGAAAACAGAAATTTAAAGAATTACAAAGAATGTCGAACGCTGCTCGACGATCTCAGGCTCAGTGGTCGAACGAAGCTCGACGATCTGAGCATCTATCGTCGAACGTCGATCGACGATCGTAAGCTCAGTGGTCGAACGGAGATCGACGATCTGAGTAGCCATCGTCGAACGCTGGTCGACGTTTCCAATATGAATTTCAAAATTACACCCAGAACCTTAGAAACCCGAATATGAATAGAAACCCTAGGTTCATTAACCCATCATCTGCATGGAGAATCCCACCTAGGAGATCTTACCCATTAGGTTATCACCCTCAGCCTGCTTACTCTTTTATTTCCAGTTTTTCTTATGTGAAAAACAAGGGACCCAAGGTTACCTGGGTCCACAATGTTTAAATTGTTTTAATTGCAGGTGAAGACCTATCCTATCACTCAAAATAAGTGGTATTTGGATAGTGGTTGCTCCAAGCACATGACAGGAAACAAAGAATATCTGTCAAAGTTCAAAGCAAAGCTTGGCCCAAAGGTAATCTTTGGAGATTCAAGCTGTGGTCAAACTGAAGGCTATGGCAGGACGACCATTGGAGCTGTTACTTTCAAGAGAGTTGCTTATGCGACTGGACTGAAGCACAATCTAATTTCAGTAAGTCAATTATGTGATGCTGGATACCAGGTATCATTCTCTAACTCTCTCTGTAATATTACTTTAAATAATAGTGTTGTATTGGTAGGCATTAGACAAGGTAACATTTATTTAGTAGATTTTGATTCAACTGATTCTGAAATCTGCTTGTTTAATGAAGTAACTAATAATAACACCTTATGGCATAAAAGGCTTAGCCATGTTAACCTCAAGAATATATCAAGGTTATCTAAACACAACCTTGTTAGAGGTTTAACTTCTTGCCCCTACAAGAAGGAGAGCTTATGCAAGGCTTGTCAGCTAGGCAAGCAAACCAAGAATTCTTTTAAATCAGTAAATAAAAGTGATTCTCCTAGAATCCTGTATTTATTACATTTGGACCTATTTGGCCCAATAAATGTACAGAGTTTAGGAGGGAAGTATTACACCCTAGTCATTGTAGATGACTTCTCTAGATTCACTTGGGTGTTCTTTTTGAGAACTAAGGCTGATAACTTCAAAGCCCTTATAGACTTTCTATTATGTGTGCAGACTGAGTACTCTACTCATGTGGCCTTGATCAGAAGTGATCATGGTACTGAGTTTGACTCTCTTCTCATGCAAGAATTCTGTGAGAGAGAAGGTATCAAACATAGCTTCTCAGCTCCTAGAACTCCGCAACAAAATAGGGTAGTTGAAAGGAAGAACAGAACACTAATTGAAGCTGCTGGCACATTGTTGGCAGATGCTAATATGCCTCTTTTCTATTGGGCAGAAGCTGTTAGCACAGCCAACTATGTCTTGAATAGAAGTCTGATGCACAAGCTTAAGTGTAAAACTCCTTATAAGTTACTTAAAGGAAAGAAACCTAAAATAAACTATTTTAGAGTTTTTGGCTGTGTTGTTTATATTCTTTATAACAATAAAGAATATCTTAGAAAGTTTGAAGCAAAGGCTTCAATGGGAATTTTTTTAGGATATTCCCAAGTAAGCAAAGCTTATAGGGTATTTAGTAAATCATCTTCTAAAATTGAAGAGTCTGTCCATGTGTCCTTTGATGAAACCCAAATGTTTTACAAGGAGAAGGAAACTTCCCCTTCCTCAAGTTCATTACAGGTACAAGATTCTTCCAAAGATGTCACTCAAGATATCCTTCATCTTTCAACTCTTCATATCACTGAATCAGACAGTGATGAAGACATTACTGAAGTTGTTGTTGTTCCACCAACAGTAGATCAAATTCCTCCTGAGGAATTAATCCCAACTGTTGCTGAAGATCACATCCCACCTGCTGATGTTGTCACACTTAGATATCACCCCACATCTCAAGTGATAGGAGACATATCAGCCGGTGTTCAAACAAGACATCAGTTAAGACAGGATGTGATGCATGCTTGTTTCCTCTCACAGATTAAGCCCCTCACCATTAAAGATGCAGAGCTAGATCCCCACTGGATCATTGCTATGCAAGAGGAACTCAATCAGTTTGAGAGATGTAAAGTTTGGACTTTGGTTCCAAGACCTAAAGGCCAACTGATCATAGACACCAAGTGGGTGTATAGAAACAAGTTGGATGCAAATGGCACCATTGTAAGGAATAAAGCTAGGCTTGTAGCTCAGGGCTACAGACAGGAGGAAGGTATAGATTATGACCAAACCTTTGCTCCTGTTGCAAGGCTAGAAGCAATAAGGATCTTCTTGGCCTATGCAGCCTACATGAAGTTTAAGGTTTTCAAATGGATGTCAAAAGTGCTTTTCTTAATGGTGAGCTAAAGGAAGAGGTGTTTGTTGAACAGCCACCCGGTTTTGTTTCTTCAACTCAGCCCTCACATGTTTTCAAGTTGCAGAAAGCTCTTTATGGACTAAAGCAAGCTCCCAGAGCCTGGTATGAGACTTTAGCTAGTTTCCTATTAGAGCACAACTTTACTAGGGGAGTAGTTGATAGAACCCTCTTCGTCAAGCACCACAAGGACACAATCCTGTTAGTTCAGGTGTATGCAGATGACATTATTTTTGGTTCCACTGATCCCAAACTGTGCAAAAAGTTTTCTAACTTGATGCATTCCAAGTTTGAGATGAGTAGTATGGGTGAGCTGTCTTACTTTCTTGGTCTCCAAGTAAAGCAATATGTTGATGACATCTTCATATCCCAATCCAAATATGCCAAGGAATTGGTAAAGAAGTTTGGGATGGCAGATGCTTCAGCAATGCATACACCTATGGCTACTAATGTAGTTATTGATTCTGATGATCAGGGAAAGCCTGTAGATCAAAAGAATTATAGGGCCATTGTTGGTTCCCTATTGTATTTAACTGCAAGTAGGCCAGACATAATGTTTGCTACATGCCTTTGTGCTAGATTCCAGGTCAACCCCAAGGAATCTCATCTGATTCTTCTCAAGAGAATCTTGAGATACCTGAAGGGATGTCCAAATCTAGGACTTTGGTACCCAGCTGAGTCAGAATTTGAATTAATTGGATATTATGATTCTGATTATGCTGGTTGTCGAGTTGATAGGAAAAGTACCTCAGGAACTTGTCAGTTCCTGGGAGAGAGATTGGTCTCTTGGTTCTGTAAGAAGCAGGCCTCTGTATCAACTTCAATTGCAGAAGCTGAATATATAGCAGCTGCCAGTTGTTGTTCACAGATCCTGTGGATACAAAATCAGCTTTTGGATTATGGGTACTCATACAAGAACACTAAAATCATGTGTGACAGTACAAGTGCTATCTCCATTGCACAAAATCTAGTGCACCACTCTAGAACGAAGCACATTGAGATTAGACACCATTTCCTGAGAGATTGTGTGGAAAAGAACAAGATCAGCCTTGAGTTCATATCCACAGACCTTTAGAGAGGTGATATATTCACCAAGCCCTTAGATGAACAGAAGCATCTGTTCTTTTTAGTTCAACTAGGCATGATTAATGGACGAGACTAAGTGTGACTATCTGCCATGTTGAAACCTGCTTGAAGATCGTCGAACGATGCTCGAAGATCGTCGAACGGATCAAGCCTATCGTCGACCTATGGTTGATGATGGCTTGTCTGCTTGAAGATCATCGAACGAAGTTTGAAGATCGTCGAACAGGTCGAGCTTATCGTCGATCCATGGTTGACGACAGCCTGTTGTGTGTGAAGACAGAAATAGTCGAACGATTGATCGACTACTCTGCTTCAGGACCGATCGTCGAACGATCGTTCGACTATCGTCTCTAGTATCTTTTAAATAGATCGACGATCGCTGTTTTAATATAAAGCCGATAGTCGACCTAGGTTAAAAGATAGTTGCTTTTATCGTCGACGGAGAGCGTCTTTTCGCATTCCGTCTTCCCGCTTGCTCTTTGTCTTGCTCTTTGTCTTGCGCTCCGTCCTCGCCATCTCTCTCTCGACTTCTACAGCATTTTCAATGGCGATTGCTCCAGCGCTGCTTGCAGTGGTAAAGTTTGACGTCGGGTTCAGCGTTGATTTCGACGCATTCAGCAGTTGCGAACCAGGGATTGTAGAAATTCTAAATCTGTGCAGAGAACAAGGAGTAGAAAGGCTCATGTCCTACAGAGTTAAGATAAACATTCAGGAAATCAAGGAATGGGCTTTCATTTCATCGTCGACTGACGAATCGATGTCCGGGACAATCAGCGGAGAAGAGGTAATTTTGACTCCCGCTGTTCTAACTGAAGTTTTTGGATTAATTAATGGTGAAGAAGAATATGAGCAAGATGCTCCTGAATTCGGAAGAATGTTAATAGAGCTGGGACATGCCGAAGGCATCCCCTCCAAGCTCCTCAAGGTGAATTTTCCCTTTAAGATCAAGTTTCTTGCAGAAGTTGTTGGAAAAGTGCTACTAGGAAAGCACTCAGCCCATGATAATATCACCAGACAACAATTTGCACTAATGTGTGCAATTGTTAATAAGAAGCAGATAAACTGGGCTGGCGTTCTGTTTGATTTAATAAGAAAGAAGAATGGAAAGAAAGAGGTTACCCTAGGAAGGGTTGTTGGTATTTTTCTGAAGGAAAAATACCCCCATTTGCTTGTGTCTGCCGCCACCTCCATCAACGCGAGTAAGAAGATGGATCCCTCGCTGTTCTCAAAGTGGAAAAGGACATTCCTGAAGCCCGCTCCCGCAGGGGTTGCTCCAGTTATATCTGAGAGCACCAGGACTGTTGCAGTCACTTCCCCCCTTTTAGCAGCTGGCTCAGCTGATATCTCTCTTCCATCCTCTTCCTCAGCTTTGCCGTCTACTGCAGTTGAAGTTCCTTCAACTTCAACTGAAGTACGACATTCTGCCTCTCCTCCTGCATCTTCTCTCCCGACTGATCTTGCTGGGATTTCTCAACCCAGCTTTGATTTGTTGGCGTCTGATATTTCTTCTCCAGTTCATTCTCCCATTCCAACTCCTCCTCACTCTCCAATTCTATCTTCAGAACATGTTGATCATCCTGCATCCACCCGTGCATCTCCACATCATTCTCCAGCTCCATCTCCAGCACATTCTCCAGCTCATATTGCACATACCACCCCTGCTGTTCTTCCACCCTCAGAAATTCCATCATCATCTTCTTCTTCTTTTGTTATATCTCCAGAATTTATTGCTAGCATTGTGGAGTTAATTACCCCCTCAATCAAAACCATGATTGATGTGGCAATTGCTCCCCTTGTTTCTTCTATATCTTCTTTGACTGCTATCATTCAGGCACTCTCAAAGTTTGTTGAGCCCTCTTCTTCTAGGGGCCTGGTTTCAGTTTCTACTGAAATCAGGCAGGGGGAGATGCTTGATGAAGATATCTCAGAGCAGCCTTTGGCCTCCCCTCCAGCAGTTCTTCTTGCAGTAACAGAGAAAGTAGCAGAAGTTTTAGCTCCTCCTCCTCCATCTGAAAAGGAAATATCTGATGCAATAATGTTGACTGAATTTGTTGTAAAAGTTTACCTGGAAGAATCCTCAACTCCCTTGGTTGCCCAGTACCTAGAAGGAATAATCACCTCCTTTCTAGATGATTTATGGGAGTTAGGTCACCCTGAAGAATATCCTGAAGGTATGTCTCTTTCCCAATTTGTAGATTACTTAATTGATATGTTAGTATGGGAATATCTGGAAGGGATGACTAGATGTCATTTAGCAAGATTTTATTCCTAATCCTACAGATAAAATGGAAGAAGTAGTTGTTGTCCAAGAGCCAGAACCTAAACCTGAACCTGCTCTAGAGATTTTAGATGCTAAAGAGCCTGAACCTGTATCTGCTCCTGATGTCCAAGTGGTTGTAGAACCAGTAAGTGAACCTGCTTCTGAAGTTCAACCTGAACTAGAAGTAGCTGTTCTAGCTTCTGAGGCTTCTGAGCAAGCAGTGCAAATTGAACTGGTCCCCACGACAGTTCCTGAGCTTCAAGAAATGGATCCTGAAAGTCAAGTTGAAAAATCTACTGTATGGGATGATTCCCCAGGATTGGACTTGGATACTCTCCTGGCACAAGATGCCATGGAAGAAGAAATGGAAAAAGCTGCTATAAAGGAAAAAGAAAAAGCTTTAAAAGAGGCTATTGATCCCTATGATTTGCCTATCTCTTCAAATTCTGAAGAAGAAATTGATTCTGATGAATCTGCTGATTCTAAGAGAAAGAGGATTGCTAAAAAGAAAAGAAAGGCTGTAGCTTCTCCTCCAGCAAATCCAGACAATGACACTCCATATTATATACTGAAAGGGATTGATCCCAAGTCTAAAGAATTCCAGCATTGGATGTGGTTTTCTAAAAATCAACAAAAGCAAAGGAAAAAGGCTAAGAGGTATGACCCTCCTGCTCCTAGATGGAATCCCAGAGGTCCTCCTCCTCCAACTCCCGGTGCAGGAGCCTCAGGAAATCTATCTTCTAAATCTGCCTCTCAATCTGAAAGATCAAATCCATCCCAGCCTGCTCAAAGGAAAAGTTCTCAAAGTTTCCAAGGTAAAAGCCAATCTGGCTATCAAAGAACTGATACAGTTAAGGAACAAGTTAAGGAGGTAGTTTATCAAAGACCAACCTTTTCCCCTCCTCCTTCTCCAAAGAAAAAGGTTCCATCTCCAAAGCCAGTGCATTCTGAGAAAGCTGTTCCAAAAGGTAAGTAATTTATTTTGTTTAAAAATTCTAGCAAGAACTTTGCTAAGTCTGCTCCCCTGTCTTATCTAGTTAATCAAAATAAAGAACCAGATGATACTCCTTCTGAGATTGTTTATGAAAGTCCTGAGCTTGATCCTAACTTTAGGATGGCTCGTTTTCTCGAACTGGTAGGAGCAGCGCAGATAAGGAAAGCTAAAGAAGAAGGAAAGGACACTGCCGGATTGACTACTATATCTAAATTCAGAAAGAAGGAGCTCGAAAAGTTCCAGGTTAGACCTGAGATGTTTGATCCTTCAAAATATATGGAAAAGCATCCAGAGGCAGTGGTCCCAAGAACAACTGAATTGAAAATTATTGGAGAACAAGATTTGAAGCAATCGAAGAAAGAAGCTCTTGATCCTACAAGGAAAATTACTTTTGTTTCTAGTACTTCTAATCCTGAATCTAACTCTAAAGCACCTTAAATTAGTCATTGATTGACAGTTATTTTTATCTGATTGATTGATGATATCTGCTTTGTTATTTCCCTTTATGCATTTTATTTACTTTCTGTAATTAGTGCTGTTTATTTTATTTGTTGAGAGACTTAACTCAAATAGGGGGAGATTGTTGGTACCCTAGGTTTTGATTTGAGTTCAGTCCTCTCTTTCTGTCTTTTGACCCATGATTTATCTATGGTCAAAGGTTAGTTGATAGGTTAGATTCTCTAGTTGTGTAGAATTGCTTTTCCAGATGAATATTTGGTTAAGTAGTTTTTCGTTCGACTATAGTCGAACGTCGCTCGACTATCGTCTATCGGCTGATCGACGATCGTCTATCAGTTGGTTGACGTTCTGTCTGCATTGATAGTTCGACTATCTGTTGATAGGTCGACTATCTGTTTGTCTTGGTAGTTCGACTATCTGTTGATAGGTCGACTATCTGCTTGTTTTGATAGTTCGACTATCTGTCCTGATAGTTCAACTATCTGGTAGCTCGACTATCTGTTGATAGGTCGATTATCTGTGTCGCTTTGATAGTTCGACTATCTGATTGATAGGTCGACTATCTGTGTTGCTTTGATAGTTCGACTATCTGTTGATTGGTCGACTATCTGTGTTGCCTTGATAGTTCGACTATCTGCCTGGATAGTTCAACTATCTGATAGTTCGACTATCTGTTGATAGATCGACTATCTGTTTTGTTTTGATAGTTCGACTATCTGTTGATAGGTCGACTATCTGTTTTCTGTGATAGGTCGACTATCTGCTTGATAGGTCGACTATCTGTGTTTGTTTGGTAGTTCGACTATCTGTCCGGATAGATCGACTATATGATAGCTCGACTATCTATTCTGATAGGTCGACTATCTGCCGAGGTAGTTCGACTATCTTCTTTGATAGTTCGACTATCTGGATCGTTCGACTATCTGTCTGATAGGTCGACGATCTCCGTGCGCCGTTCGACGATCTCCGAAGGTCGTTCGACGTTTTGCTGTATGCTCTTATTTAGTTTATCGTCTTCTGTGATGTGACTAATTTCATATCTATTTTGGCATATTTTATAATAGATTATCTGAATAATTTGTGACATTATTTCCATGCAATATCAGTTCTATTCTATATGCATGAGCTAATCTTTTCTGACAAAGTTGTTTGTCTTGTAGCTAAGATATGCAATCTGCTTTATCTGCCAGGCTGTCCTTTATAGCCGTTAGACTCAAAAAGTCTTCTTTGGCCGTAAAGAGTTCTTTCTGATGTGACTTTCTCTTATATTATTTCATCAGAAGTATTTGCAGCTTCTTAGAAAGCTTTATCCTTTTATAGGATATCTGTCTGCTGTAGTTTGTTTTTGCTTTATGCTTTTTGCAGCCCAGCTTGCAGAGTTCAGAAAAAGACAAGATTCAAACTCAATTAGAGCCGTTGTTGCTGCTGATATATAAAGACTTCTTTGAAGAAGAAATCAACTAGTTCGCAGAGATAAGAAATTCATTCAGCAAGCTTACAGCAAGAACAAGTCTAACTGCTCTCAGCAATCTTCACTCAACTGAGAAGTGTTAGCTCTTCTGCTCTTCTTCAACCTGAGTTCTCCTGTTCCAGGAAGTTCTAACTCAGAGATCTTTTGAAGAAGAAGAAGAAGAAGATAGCTGCTAGAAGATTTTCATTTCTTATTTTATATCTTCTTGTAGTTCTTCCTTCAGTATTTACTGAAGTGTTTCTGCACTGAAGCAAGACTTCACCTGGACGTTCTTTGAGCCAGGGGGAGCCTTGATTCTTTTAGAGCTGTCTAGCTCAGTGCAAGTTATTGTGCTTCTCTAATCTATTGTAAAATAGAGAAGACACCTTAACCCCTTTCCCCCTCCTGTACAGGGTTATTACTCCCTTCAAAAGTATCCCTTGGTGGTAGGGCACCTGATCAAAAACCTGTGTTCGGTTTTTAGACACCTGATCAAAAGTCTAAAGGGTCTCTTGATCTACCTGAAGCAGATCTTGTTGGTGGCAGGGCACCTGATCAAAAATCTGAGTGGATTCCTACCTTGTTGGTAGAAGAGTGGACGTACCCAAGTTGTTTGGGGAACCATTATAAATTCCTTGTGTCGTCTGGATTGCCTTGTTTAATTACTTGTATTGTGACTGTGATTAGATCTTAACTAGGTTTGCTAGTTGCTGGATAGGATCCAAAGCTAAACTGTAATTACAGTTAGCTTTAGTTTGTGCACAACAATTGTGTTAGGCTCTAAGGTTTAATCTTAAAATATCTATAACTTTCATTCCGCATTTAACTCCAAGGGAGTTGAGTAGAAAGTCAACTTTGCTAGTGCAATTTTTGATTACTCTATTCACCCCCCCCCCCCCCTCTAGAGTAGTATCTATCCCTTCTCTTTCAATATCCTAAGTGTGGACTCTGACCTTTCCAACAAAATCCTAGAAAGATACTTTGATCAAGCGGCCGGATCACTCTTAGGCGGGATGAACAAAGGTCCATCTACACCTCTTAGACGAGATGGAAAAAGGTCCATCTACACCTTCACTTAGATGAACCTTGGTTCTCCTAATACACGAATAAAGGTTCTTCGCCACCTCCACTCGGACGAACCCTGGTTCTCCTAAGACATAAATAATGGTTATTCTCTACATCCACTCGGGCGAATCTCTGTTCTCCTAAAACATGAACAAAGATTTTTTGCCACCTCCACTCGGACAAACCTAGGTTCTCCTAAGTCACGAATAAAGGTTCTTTGTCACCCCCACTCTGGAAAACTCCGGTTCTCCTAAGCCATGAACAAAGTCTCTTTGCCACCTCCACTCAAATGAACCCGGGTTCCCTTAAAGCATGAACAAATGTTTTTGTTGCCTCCATATGAACGGTCTCTAGTACTCCTGAGGCACGAACAAAAGTTCTCCCCCACCTCTATATGGATGAATCCCGGCTCTCCTAAGGCCCGAGCATACAATGGCTCCTTACCTCCGACTCTTAAGCGGACTACAGTCCTCCCAAATCACAAGTGGACGAATATCTCCCACTAGCAACCTGTTAAAAATGTAAACGCTCAAGCTAAGTGCTACTCTGCCAAAAGCATACGTGCACTAAAGCATAACCAGAACGTAGAAGATCCGAAAAGGGGGATCTCCTTTCAAACAAAAGCTGTCCCAAGGGATGGGTCATCATGAAGAACCAAAAACATGTGATGGTATGAAGGTGCACCTGCAAGACATAACAAAAGTAAAGCAAACAGACAAAAATGGCACAATGGGATCATCCCTCAACATCGACGTTAGCATCATCATCCAAGGCATCCACCACGCCCAGATCACCTCGCATCGATAAACTCCGAGCAGCTTGAAACCCCTTTCAAAATTACAAGCAGTACGTGACATTGGACTCAAGCAAATCAATCTCAATCGCCATCATATCAAAGCTGACCACCTCTGTGATATGGGATCGCTCTATCCTAGAGCTATGAGATCCATTGTACTAAGCCACCATGGGCGCTCTCATAACATCAATGTCCTTAAGCTCCGCGGTCGGTCAAGCCTTCTCTTTCCTCAGCTGCTCCGCCTCCATCCAGACGGGCTCAGACCATCCTAAAGAGCAATCAAACAAAGAATCATCACCATTTTCATACGAATGGACTCCGGTCCTCCTCAGACAAAAAGGAGCAAAGTCTCTTCGTTAGATCCCGAGTACTCCCAAAGCGCGCACAAACCAAGGTCTGTCGCCGCCTCCTGAAATAAACAAACCTCTGAGTCCATCCGCACCACCAAGGCAAGGGGGGGGGGGCAAGTATCCCCCTCATTGCACTTAAGCGACAAGCTCATGCCACTAATGCTCGGCGGCATATGCCAGCAATAGCGCACAACGATCAAGGATCGTAAAATCACTAGGTACTCTAAGGTTTCCGCCACACATGTCACGACACTCAGTCACCATCATATGGGCAACAACAAGGAATGGTCAGGTGACTACCTAGATCTACTGCCTAAGGGTGATAGAGTGATCTTCACTATACAAGGTTGATACCTGAGGAGAATTGCAAGCTCAACACGTCACACAAAAGCCTGCGCGACTGAGCAAAGAAAGTGATAAATGCAATACAATAAGCCAGTAATACCAAATGTGCATTCGTCACGGATGCAATCAAGTGCGCTCCCGTCTACAACACCATCTTTGAAGGCAACACCTGTTTGAGGGATGGAACGTTCCCACAAATATCGTGTTTTGCGAAGCCCCTCGTAAAGTACAAGGCAAAGCTTAATAATGCGCACATCCCACTGCAATGTACCTACCTTTACAGTCATCATCTCAAGTCCCGCTCGGCCATCCAACACCACTCCACTCCATGGCTACAATACTCCTTATGTTCTACAAACACGAAAGCTCACATCATTGCAATATCCTGAGGTATGGTCGTCATTGATGGCCTCCGCCTCTACAAGCTCCGTCCCAACTCCTGGTAGGGACGTGCACTAAATCATTCTAAGTAACGATATAGAAACTGTTGGTGTTACCATGGTGATCTGGAAGTGATCAAACATGTAGTCTCACTGCCAACGCAATATAAGCCTATGGGATCGGACATAAGAGCATTGGAGAAGTTGGAAAGGTTTGTGTTGGTCTTGCTCATATGTGATATGAGTGAAGGACCAAGCCTATGACGTTCTGGATGTGGAGGATTTTCATTCCGGGACCTATATTGTGAATATGGGTCATCGGGTAAGTAGTCAAAAGACTCTAAGGGAAATTCGTCGAGTATCACTTAAGGTTTCAACGAATGAGTTGGAATCTGTCGAGTTTCATCATGATAAACTCAACGAATCTGTTTTGGGTTTGTCGAGTATAGTAATGACAGTTTCGACGAATCAGACTTATTCATCGAATATCGTCGACTCATCGAGTACCCTCGATTCGTCGAGTACTTTCGAATTGTCATATATCACCTTAATGCTTAGACGGGTTGCTCTGTCTCGATTCGTCGAGTATTTATGTGTTATTTTGACGAATAGTTTTTGATTCGTCGAATATCGACGTGTATACTCGACAAATTATATTTCCACCGGTTTAATTCCTATAAGTCCGGTTCGGCGTAGTCTGCGGTATTGGCTGGTTCGGTACTATATATATACGATATGTACAGTAAACTGAGCAAGTTACTGTTTCTTCTGACCTAATCGTGCGTTACCGAGAACGACGGTTTTCTTCCCGACAGAACTGTTCCACCTAGGTTACGATAGCTGATTTCTGCCGCCGACCGTTCGCTGATCTACAGTAGCTGCCGAAAAGTGTTTCCCAAGGCTTCATCTTCGTTGTTGTCGCCTCTCCTTTAACAGTTCTAGCAAACCGCGGATACGTTGAGGGTAAACCATTTTCCAACCTAGATCTTGTGTGACAAGAGTCAAGGGTTCCCTGTGCTCGTGCGGATATCCATAGAGATGTAGACACTATTCTACGTTTGAAACTCCGACCGTTAGCGTTCATTGGATTTATTCGGAGCACCTTGGTTGAGTATCGACTCAATCCCACAAAGGTATAATTTATTTATAGCAATGTCACTTCTTGATCAATGTTCATCGCTAGATCCAAATTTATTTTGGATTTTCTTATTCCTAATTCCGCTGCACACAAATGTTGTGACGTATAGCAAAACCCAATAGTGGTATCAGAGGGAGGTTGTTGCAATGATCATTTTTTCAGAAGTTGTTAAATCTATTGCGTGTAGATATGGAAATTTTAGAAGTGTTCTAAAATACCCAAATCTATTTCTGGAACATCAAATGTTGATGGATTTTGTGTGAAACCCCACCAGGAATGCATGTGATTTTGTTGTGATATCTTTGTCACTCCTTAACAGTAGTCGTCCCTCTTGTTGGTTTGTGAAATCAAGTGTGTTAGATTTTGAATCTCACACAGAGAGACGAGCTTGTCTACTGTGTAAGTGGAGTTGGTGTTGTTAATGTCCAATGCATGGAAATCTGGAGATTTAGAAGAGTTCTGGATGTTCAGATTTAACCCAGTTCATCAAATGTTGATGATTTTGTGCACATCTGGGATGCATTTGGATTGTGAATGTTGTGTATTTCATTTTTTAAATGTGCACATTGGTTAATTGTTAACCATGATTAAGTGTTAATCGATTATCTAAAATCCCTTATATAATATTAAGTATTTAGATGCCTTCCGATAGATGACACTCTTCCTGCCTTGATCGATGAACTATGCGCTTGCCAAAGTAAGGTACATCAATCTATCTTGGTAAGGGTGCAAGCGTATAATTGTGATATCCCACTATCGACATCAGATCAAACTTAACTGGGTGACCTCAAAGTTTGAGTGTCTTGAGGCATAGGGTTGGCATGCACCATATGATGGATGCAAATAAGGAGTTATTCACCAATCATACAAGAGTTGCATAGTGGTGCAATCAGCAAGCGTTACCTGCCTAAATAACTGCATTGTGAGAGAAAAGCCAAAGCTGACTCATAGTGGTTGTGAAATACGGATCTTGTCCACTAAGAGAGTAGTTCGCATAAACTCTCTGAATTGATATTGAGGGTTGTCAATTTGATTAAAATAGTGGGAGTATTTTATTTAAAGTCCTAATTTAAATAAAAATATATTTTGAAATGTAGTAATGAATCTTTCTTTACATAAATCATTGTAGAATTTCCATGGCAAGTGGATCTCATTCCACCCTGACCCTCAGAGCCATCCTTGAGAAGGAGAAACTGAGTGGGAAGAACTATTTGGACAGGTACAGAATCCTAAGAATTGTTCTCAAGCAAGAGTGTAAGCTCTCGATCTGATAAAGTGAAAGACTTAATTCAAGAGCCTAGACACCTAGAGGGGGGGTGTGTGAATAGGTTCTAATTTTTCCTTTAATACTTTAAGCAATTAAACAGATGTTGCTTTGCACAAAATAAAGTAAAACACAACACAGAAAATTCTCAGCACAGAGAACATCAGATTTATAGTGGTTCCCCAAGCTATGGGTACGTCCATTTTCCCCCTTCGCCTATCTAGTAGAGTACTGGATTCAGCCTAACTTCTTTCTTCTTTCTCAGATCCAAAGATCCTACAACTCAGAACCAAAATGGTTCCTACACCTCAGACTTTTGCAAGTCCTACCTCAGATCCTTCCCAGAATCCTACCTCAGGCCTCAGCCCTACCTCAGCCTTTATCTCTAGGCTTATAACTCAGACTTCACAAGTCCTAGCACTAAGGCTCACAACCCTACCTCAGCCTTTATAATTATAGGCTTACAACTCAGATCTTACAAAAGATCCTATAAGAGATTTAGTAATTAAGAGATACAAAAGATTCACCAGATAGATCCCTCTATAGGTGTGCTTCTTGATCAGTTCTTGATCTTCAGTTCCAACCAGACTTAGCTATTTCAAAGCTTCTTGATAGAACAAAATAAGGTTGGACTGTACTTGGTGTAGAAGTTGATCTGCTGTCATCTCCTTCCTTGAATTCAGAATAAGATCTGAATCTTCTCTGCAGACTGTTTTGGATCTGCCTTCTTAAAGGGTTACCCCTTTTCTTGTTGTGGATTTCTCTCTCTTAGTTGTTGGCTTTTCTTGCCTTTTATTGTGTGTGTTTTTGGTTGTCAAGGATCAGCCCTTTATATAGAGTTTCCTCAAGGTTACCGGCTGATCCGGTTTATAACAACCTTCAGACAGTTCTGAAAAAGGTGTCAGGACAGTTGGTTATGACAGCTGTCGATCCACTAATCATGACAGCTGATCCCTTAGAGACTTGACCACTCAGCAGAATCCACTCAGCAATCTGATCCACTTGTGTCGACATAAGTAGACAAAGTGTCGACACAAGTATTGATGGTGTCGACACAACACTCCAAGTGTCGACACAGCCAGTCTTCTACTTCTCGACACAGCTTCAGCTAGATGTGTCGGCACAAATCATGGGTATCGACACAACTACTTCAGGTCTTGACACAACATTTGTTGAGAGTTGATGTTGAGTGTGTGTCGACACAAGTCCAGTGTGTCAACACAATTCATCCTGGTCTTGACTTAGCTGTTGTTGAGATTTGATGTGTCGACACAAGTCCAGTGTGTCGACACAATTCCTTCTGGCGTCGACATAGCTCCTCAATGTTGACACAGCTTCTTCTTTCAGGTGTCGACATAATACATGCCTCAAGTGTCGACATAAGTCCTGCTTTCAAGTGTCGACACAATTCCCGCCTTTGGTGTCGACATAGATTCTGCTTTCAAGTGTCGACACAATTTCTGCCTTAGGTGTCGACACAGCTTCTGAGTGTTGACACAAATTCTGGATTTCGACACAAGTCTGGCTTCTGGTGCCGACACATGCCCTGGGTGTCGACACAACTCTTCACAAGTGTCGACACTTGTACTTAGAATATTTTTCTTCCACTTCTTAAACCTGCACAAGTAAACTTAAACATCCATCAAATACATATTGATGTATATCATTGACTAAGATGAGACTTCTCCAAATCTGGTACATACTTCCAGTGTACCCAACAATCTCCTCCTATTTGGAGAAGTCATAACCCTTAGTCAAAGATATACACCACTCATGATAAAACACATAAGACATAGATGTACATACATTTCAGTGCAAGTAAACATTCAAACAATGTAAATAACTAGGATTAATAGTAAAGCTGATTTTATTAATCAAAAGTTTGAGTTTACATGGTTTTTCTTAGAACGAAAACAAAATGTTGCATTGTTCAATTCATAAGCTTATCTATCCTAAGATTTACTAGGCTCCCTAATTACAATGCCTTGGCCAGACTTTATATTTGCCTTTACAGCTGATTTTGTATCTTCAGCAGGCTTCTTTCCTTTGAGATCTTTTTTCTTTAGTTCTTCGGCCTTTATTCTTCACCTTTCAAAGTAGTGAAAGAGCTTTGGATAGTACTTGCTGGGCTCTATAGCATTTGCAGGTAGCTTCCCAGCTTTTGCACTCCTCCCATGCTGAAGAATGGCTTCCTGTCTGGCTTGATATTTGTTCCACTCCAGCTCTGAGTACCACTTACCCCTATCATGGGTCTTATACTTAACAGCCTTCCATGCAGTCAGAATGATTTATGATTTCTTCAACATAAACCTTAGAATTTCATGATAAGTATCAGAAGTAGGTTCTTGCCTGAGCATCAGCAGTTATCCCATGTATGGCGTGACATCACGACGTGTGTTTTTTCTTGCTCTGATATATTATTTAAATGCGGAAAAATGTGAGTTGTGACAGTGCGTATCCCGTCGGACCCCCCCCCCCGACTGTCATTCCCTATATTTGGATCCCCTCAGTTCTTTATCAGTTGAAGTGGAGTGGAAGCCTCGAGAGTGTACGTCCTGCAATCCCCCTAAGTGTTGTTCCCTTATCCAAAGAGTTGCAGTTAACAAATGAAGAAGTGTTGTTTATTAGCGAGTGTGTATTTGTGCGAATTCATTGGCTTGAAAACAAACAGATATGATAAGTTTTTTTGTGTGAGCATGCAGTTGCGAGTATACAGGTGCGAGTATACAGGTGAGAGAACTGTCATGCGAGTATGCAATTATGTGTGTGCGAGTATGGGACACGCGTAGCGAGCACTCAATATCCTCGCGCATATGATCATAATGAGTATTACAGACAGGAGATCATAAAAATAACACAGCGAGCAAAAGATTCTTCTTTGATATATATCTTGAGAGCATTGCTTTACAAAAATAAAAGCAACGACGCCTTGTATAAAGGTTCATGCAAAAATATCTATCTATTTTACAAAGTCTAAATATGTTCACACGCAGGAGGTCTAGTCCGTAAAGAGCCTTTAAGAGCCGATACACCTTGTTCTCTTCTCCAGAAACCTCAAAGCCCTGAGGTTGTTGGACATAGATTTCCTCCGTGATGATCCCGTTTAAAAACGCTGATTTTACATCCATTTGATGAATGGAGTAACGATGGTAGACAGCAGTGGCAATAAGCATTCGAATTGTCTCCATTCGAGCTACGGGGGCATATGTCTCTTCGTAATCTCTACCAGGGATCTGAGAGAATCCTTTGGCGACGATTCGAGCCTTATACCAGACGATCTTCCCTTCTTCGTCAGTTTTTATCTTGTACACCCACTTGAGCCCGATGACTTGATAATGAGGAGGGCAAGGAGTAAGATACCAAGTTTTATTTTTATTAACCATCTCAATTTCTTCTTTCATTGCCTGGACCCATTCAGGAAGTTTGGCTGCATCTTCATAGGAGGTTGGCACAGCAGGAAGTGCTGCAAGGTTGCAGGATTGATAGATATCTTCAAGGGATTTCATCTTTTGAGTTAATGATGAAGTTGGACTTTCGGGCGCCGACTAAGTATCGTCATCGCCAGCATCAGCTTCATTATCCTCATCATCCTCGATCATGACGTCAGCTTCTAACTCCTAAACATCCTCGCTAGCTTCCTCGCCCTCGCCATCTTCGTTATCCTCTTCCTCTTCATCTTCATCTTCGCTAGAACCAGTGGTGGAAACAGAACATGGTCGGGCAAGTTTAATTCTTCGGCGAGCATGCTCGGTATAAGATTCTTCACCGTCTGGAGGTCGAGGTAGCCATCGATCCTTAGCTTGGCGAGGACGACATTCCCCGCACCCGTGTGATGCCGCGATGAATCGCGAGCATCTCGTCGTAGTGGAAGCAGATCTTCTACCCTATTCTTAAGGTACTCGCCACCACTGGCTGCTGCTCGGCGGGGCGAATTTCAAGCTCAACATTCCGCACTTGGGCGGCCTCCAGCGTGGCTTTGGTGTTCGCGAGCTCTTGTTCTAGCTGAGAAATCTTCTTTGTCATCTCGAGCTCAGCTTCCTACGAGTAATAGTAGTAATCGTCAGCAAGGTAATCATCAAGAAGCAAATATGTGGAGGTCGCGCATCCTAACCAAGGTTACCTCGTAAACTTTACACTGGGCGGCCTTGGGCCCCAGCTCTAGATTTCTTTTACTCAGCACCTTGACCTATTTTTGAGCCTCAATCAGTCTCCTCTCCGTGTAGTGGCCCAGCTCGGTAGCTCGCAAGAGAGAGCGGGCAATCTGTTTCGTGAGCTCCTCCGCGCTGACGTCATGCAGTGACTCAGCATCTGCCTGACCAATAAGAGCGAAGGCAACGCCATGCGCCCCGCCCCTATCCTCCTAATCCTTAGACCAGGTGGGCAAGTTGGTGCTCAACATCACCTTGACCTCGCGCTCATCCTAGGTCACCAGCAGGTTACCATATGCTTCCTCATCGTCGAGCCCTGGCCCGTATTTTGGGTGGACGTAAGGCTCGCCGACCTCAGAAGAATCTTCTTTCTCGCCCAAGATCTCACGGGAGATCTTTGCCTTCTTCCTTGAAGGCTTTTGGGAATTGGCATTGCACTTCCCCTTGACCCGCTTCTTCTGTGAGGATCCTCCTTTCTTGTCAGATTGATGCTGGCCTTCAATGCCCACAGGCGGGTTGGCCGAGGGCCCAGACACTTCCTCGACATCGGCAGGCAGGTTTATCGAGCTTTTTCGAGAAGTCGCGAACTCCTTCTCTAGTGGGAGGGTTTCTCGCGGAAGGGTGAGAGAGGTTGCAAAGAAGAAAAAGAACAATTATTCACCACGACCAAGCATGATAAGGTCCAAAGGCAATGAGTATGGTATAAACTTGCCCAGATGTTCACCTTCGCCCAGGAAGATTTGGCCCAACTGATTGACGTGAAGTTTTTAGTGTACACCGTTGATTTTTGCGACCTTTGAAAGCCTTGGCGGGTTGCTCTCTCGACCCCTCTAGGAGAGGTGGCAGTAATGTCGTCTCTAATGGTTGTTGCGGTCAGCGAGGAACTCCTTCAAAGTCGCCCCCAATAATGACGAGCCATTCACCCCAGCGATGAACTTTGTTCTCTGTGCTGACCAGAGTGCAGATGTGGTTGTTGAGGAATACAACGCCCTCGTTAGTCATCGCGAAGGCGAAGATCTTCCAGAAGACGGAGAGATCGAAGGCAATTTTCTCAAATTGCAAGAAGCAGAGAAATCTCGTGATCATTGCCACGCCGTTCGGGTTGATCTGGGCTGCCGAAATACTTAAGTATCTAGCAGTACTCTGACCATAGGGTAAGTCACAGGCCGACTTCGAAATGGCGAATAGGGAGGACGAGTTTATCCTTCAGGGCGGTGTTTAGTTGCTCCCTTGGTGAAGAAGTCTCATTGAGTATCCTTCTGGTAGGATCCTCTTCTTGAAATCTTCTAAGTCCCTCTCCTCAGCGATAGACTTTTTGAATACGGCATCAGCAAAGTTTCTCGCATGAGCCATGCGACTAGCATTGGCATCGTCTCCAACCATTATGAAGAGAGAGAAGAAGAGTGGCGAGTATTGAGAGCGAGAAAGAAAAAAGTCAGGAGAAGTCGCGAGCAAGAAAGGAAAATCACAACAGCGTAATTAATACGTACCCACCCCCTTTATTTATAGGCGGAGTCTTAGGTACCTCTCCGCGAGTATCACTCGAAGCCGCTACCTACCAACCATGCATAGAAGGTCTTCAAAGCTCTATCCCGCGAGGATTCGATTAGAAAAGCGTTAACTCGTCAAAACCTACATGGTTAACTCATAAAAATTGCACAAAGAAATAAAAGCAGAAATCTACATAGAGAGTACAAATCACAGACCCAGGACGAGATTGAAGCATGCCACTTAGAGTAGATATAAAGAAATTAGATTGTTTATTACAATGTCGTTCAAGGCAAAGAAGAGAAAAAAGACTTGGGAAAAATCCTAATTCCTAGGAGGTCACTGCTCAGGAATAGGAGGATGTCGTCCAACCTAGCCCATATCGCGCGTGCGCCAGTAGTACTCGCTCGCCATATCCATCGTATCGTCATCTCGACACAGCTACTCCTCCTCCCTCGTTAGTATACCCGCAGATCTCATACTCACTTGCATCCCAAACAGCTCCTTGTGGTTTAGTTGCTGGCGATGCTAGGTCATAGTTTGTCATATCCATCACATACCCACTCAACACCAGCAAGTCTCTCCGAGAGCTCCTTAATCTTCTCCATCGAACCTCCAATGCAAAGATCCGACGATGAGGATCGCAGATGGAGAGCTTATCGAACTTTGCCTCCAGCTCCATGTAAGCGCAAGCTACCGCCTGGTGATACTTATGGGAGGGCAGGTAGAGGGCGTCAATAAAAGCACCCCCTGGCTTGAGGGGCGACCTGTCAAGAAAAGGGAAAGTCGATCGTATAAGATAAAGCCGTAATAAAGAAGCAAGCTAATATCCAGCAAACAGTGAGTAACCTGGCCGAGGAGATCGAGATCGATGGGGGAAAGGATTGCGGCGAGCTAAATCTTGCTCGCCTGACGAGGAGCCTCCTGGACGCTCAGTAGCTTGCCCCTGGCCGCGACCATCAGAGTCTCACACCTTGTCCTCAGCACAAAGAAGTGTGAGTATCTCCCTCCCTGACCTTGACTCAAGCTCGTGGGGGCGTTCGAGGGAGCAGGAGCCTTTGGGGGCAAGTATAAGGAGTAGTAGAGGAAGCTGACGACAAAGGTGGCGGCGGCGGAGGACTACTCGTCGAAGGTTGTGACGGGCCTATCGCTAGTATAGATGTCTTACTCTCCCTTGTTTGTGAGCTCTTATTCGCAGGAGTGTCCTTATGACTTGGAACAAGGACTTGTTTCTTCGACCCCTTCTTAGATGAACCGATGTTACTTCAGATAGAGTGTCCAAGTCGCGGCTCCTACTGTGATTCTGGCACGAACAAGGGAATTGATCGCAGAGGAGGCACAGAGAGATGCTCGTCGAAAGCCCCAGTAGTCGGCAGTAGAGCTGCGAGTAGAAAAAAGTCATTAGAAAGGTTACAATCTAAAAAGTTATCGCGACTAAAAGTACCCAACGACGAGGTTCTAACCTTGCAAAGCGGCGAGATCTGGCTGTATCTGGGCCTGGGACCCGGCGAGGTCCGTCGGAGGAGGAGAGGGCGGTGGAGGATTTTGAGAAGACTCATGTGCGGGATGTTCTTAATTGTCGCCAAGGCCTAACTCATCGAATATTTTTTGAGTGTCTGTAGGGATCTCAGGATTATCAACCAGAGTGGCGACATCCTCAACGCCAGATGGCAAATTCTTCTTCTTAAAAGAAAGCAATTTCTTCTTCAGCGACTTCTTCTTCTTTGAGGGAGGGAGCTCGACGGCTTCATCACCATCTCGGGGCCTTTTCGAAGTCTTCGGCCTCAGGAATCCTGACAACTAAACAATTCTCGCGTTATACGCTTCCTCGGTAAACTGCAATATCCTGTGCAAGTTCAGAAGATGTGCCTCGAGAAAGAGCCACCACCTATTTATAGTGATTAGGAGCCGGCAAGAGATCGTGAGTAGTCTAGATACTCACCCATAACAGCTTGCCTAATAAGTGTTTGGTGTTTCTTTCAAAGCTCCTACGTCACTCGCAAAGAGAGGAAATTGTGTACAACTCATATTCTTCAAGAGTGGGCCCACTCAAAGCCATGTCAGCAAAGGGTCAAAGTCAACAGGTCAAGACGGATGTTAAAGTCAACATTCAAGACAGTAAAAGACCCGGACGAGTATGGAGGGCACCTCTTGCATACTCGCAAGGTAGGAAACTATTGAAATTGGTGAAGTGAAAGTGGGTGGTCGGGCAGTCCGGGCGGCCTGGGCGGACTGACCGCGCGGACTGGTCTCTAGTCCGGCGGGTTGTTGGTTGGCGACCTGGGTAGTCGGCTGCGGTCAAGTTTGCGGACTGCGCGGATTGGTTAGTCCGGCAGTGAGCTGAGCTCTGATAAGGTGGTGTGCGCGGCCTGTGCGGACTGGGCTTGGAGTCCGCGCTTCTTCCTTGGAGTTGCAGAGAGCAGCGGTCTGGCCTTGGAGCGGGCGGACTGGTTTGGTATCCGCCGAGCTCGTGTCTTCTTGTCTGGACTTGCACTTTTGTGAAGTTCAGTGGTATCCGCAGTATCCGCTGTGACCGAGTTTTTGTGTCCGTGGTCGCGGACTGTGCGAGGAGGAGTTGTTTCCGCAGTGTCTGCAGTGTCCGCTGTGACCGGGTGATCTGCCTTTGGTCGTGTACATTGCGAGCTGGGTTTGTATCCGCAAAGTCCGCTGTGATCGGGCGGTTTGCCTGTGGTCGGGGACTGGTAGTTGCGGACTGGGCGGACTGCCTTGAGCAGTTCTCCATATCGCCTGGACTTGGCGTTTTGGTTTGCCTCGTGCGGGCGGACTCAGCGGTTTGGTCTTGTTAGCTGCGACCAAGGGGCGGTGTCTCTATCTCATAGGGTGGTGACCACACTCCTCACCTGGCCTATAAACAGGAACCCCTGGCAAGTCTTTTTCAACGGAGTTAACAGTAAGTTGGACTTGAGTTTCAGCTGCGGACTCGATTTGCTCTATCTGCGCGGGTTGATTGCTTAACCGGTTGCTGTGTGCAGGTGGCGCGGCTAACACTGTGAAACCAGGAGTTTGGTTTTGACCTCAGTAAAGTTGGCGGACTGTTTCCAGCGGTTACCGGTTTCAGCATCTTCTCTCAAGTTCAATAACCTGTCCGCGCGACCTCGCGGTCTTGGCGGGTAGGCGGCTTGTTCCTCTGTTCAGCAGCAGTTTGGCAAATAACGGCGTGTCCGCGCGACCTCGCGATCTAGGGGACTCCATGTTCAGTTTTGTTCCAGCTCGGCTCAGGCAGTCTCGGCGACTACTAGCGGTTTCGGCGGTCACTGTAGTCTATCCGCCCGAGTTGTTTGTGTGTTTCTGCTTTTTCATGTACTGGCGAAATCATGTCTCGCCATGTATGCCTCACCCTGTAAAGAAGACTAATGGAATTTTTATCTGTTTGCTTCTGTCTATGTTTTTGGCTATCTGAGTTGCTTCCTGCTTTCCGCGGTTCAAGTTGTGATCTGGGTAGTGTCGAAGATATTGATTTGGTGTTTGAGCTATCTTGCTGATCAACTTGAGAAAATTCAACATGGTATCAGAGGAAGGTTCAGTTGCTTGAACTGTGATCAACAAGCTTTGTTGTTGCTCTGTGTGCTTCTGAAGGATAACCAAGTTAGTGCAATGGACGGAGGGTTTGCAAGAGGTCTTGGAATTGAGCTTCTGACGCCGACTAACTTTAAGAAGTGGAAGTCGTGCATGAAGAGCTATCTTCTGGGCGAGGAGCTATGGGAGGTCGTTGGTGGCGATGATCAAGTTGAAATCACTACTGAGTTTGGAACGGCCGAGCAAGTGAGAGTGTGGAGGAAGACTAATGCTAAGGCTGAGTTTGCTCTCAAGCGGGCGGTGTCACCTGAACTCTTTGATCACATCTTAGGATGTGAATCTGCTGCTGAGATATGGACTTCCCTTGATGGGTTATTCAATAGGAAGAATGTAGCAAGACTACAGTTCTTGGAAAATGAGTTGGCTAAGGCAACTCAGGGAGACCTTTCTATCTCCAAATTCTTCTTGGAGATGAAGAGCTTATGTGCTGCGCTTTCTGCTCTTGATCCTGATGAGCCGATCTCCGAGGCCAAGCTGAAGAGGCACATAATTCGCGTTCTGCGGAAGGAGTATGTGGCCTTTGTTACTTCTGTTCAAGGCTGGGCTACTCAGCCCTCTCTTCTGGAGCTAGAAAATTTGCTTGCCTCGCAGGAGAGCCTGGCAAGACAGATGGCTGGGGTGACTGTCTCTGAAGGAGCTAGTGAAGCTCTTTTCACTGAGAAGAAGAAGAAGAAGAGATGGGAAGGGAGGAAAAAGCAGACTGCGGCTGGAGATGAACCTTCATCTTCTAAACAGCAGGAGGGGAGCTTTGCTCCTAAGAAGGACTGGAAGAAGAACCTGAAATGCTATAGGTGTCATCAACCAGGTCACTTCAAGTGAGACTGCAAGGTCAAGCTGCAGCCTGGGCATGCTGCAGGCAAGGAGGAAGCTTCCTCTAGCAAGGAGGAGGTCGGGGTTGGTGGAGCTTTCATGACGGGCACTTGTGTTTGAGCGTTGTCCACCGTCGACATGGAGGACGATTGGATCGTTGACTCCGGGTGTGGTCATCACCTCACCAGAGATATGTCAAAGTTCTCCAAGCTGCAGGCATACTCAGGTAACGAAGCTATTATAACTGCTGATAATACTGTTCATGCAGTAGAGAAGGAGGGTATAGTTACATTGGGTAGTGATAAGGGGCCGCTCACGTTAAGGAGTGTTTATCACGTACCAGGCATGAAGAAGAACTTCTTCTCTGTGACCAATGTTATCGACGCCGGCTATCACGTTCTGTTTGGGCCAACAGAAGTGAAGTTCCTTCGCAACGTATCAGCGGTTAAGGCTGATGTTGATCACATTGGAAGGAGAGTGAAGGACTTGTTTGTTTTATCAACAAGCTCATATGTTGATCGCATGAGGGCCAATGATAGCGCTGCTATGTGGCATGAGAGGTTGGGGCATGTTGGGATGGATAAGCTGAAGGCTATGGAAAATAGGAGTCTGGTGAGAGGCTTGCCTAAGCTATCATCCTTCGGTGATGGTCATGTTTGTGCTGGATGTCAGTATGGGAAGTCTCATCGTCTTCCTTTTGATAAGTCGCAAACAAGAAGCAAAGCACCACTGGAGGTCATCCATGGTGATCTGATGGGACCAACCGCTACTGCTAGCCTTGGTGGGAGCAGGTACATGCTTGTCTTGATTGATAACTACTCGAGATATACTTGGGTGTATTTCTTGAAGGAGAAGTCTGAAGCCTTCTGGTTGTTTGTGGAGTTCAAGGAGCTGGTGGAGGGCCGACTTAATCTGCGGATCAAAAAATTTAGAACTGATAACGGCGGAGAGTTTATCTCCTCTGAGTTTTCTAGTTTTTGCAGGAAGCATGGGATCCAGAGAGAGCTTACTTGTGCTCATACTCCGCAACAAAATGGAGTTGCTGAAAGGAAGATCTTTCATCTGACGGAGACCTGCAAATGTTGGCTTCATGCCAAGAGTATCCCAAGGTCCTTCTTTGTGGAGGGAATGTCTTGTGCAGCTTATGTCATCAATCGGATGCCTCTTAGTCCGATCAACATGAAGTCTCCCTTCGAGGTGTTGCTGAAGGAGAAGCCGAGTGTTGAACACCTTCGGGTGTTTGGATCAACTTGCTATGTGCATATTCCTGATGCTCTGAGGACTAAGCTTGATGCAAAGGCAAGGAAGCTTGTCTTTGTTGGCTATGATGAGCGGAAGAAGGGATGGAGATGCGTGGATCCGGTGATGAAGAAGTTCGTGGTGTCAAGAGATGTTGTCTTTGACGAACTGACATCGTATGGAGGAAGCTCGGTTGAGCTACCGAAGAGCAAGGATGATGAAGATCAGGAGGTGGCTGAGGTTGTTGATCAAGAGGAGCTAGCTGTGTCACCAGCAGCTCCAGTTGCTTCAAGTTCTGGGGGAGAAACTTCTGGGTCAGGAAGCAGGGGGAGCATTGCTCAAAGCTTGTCGGAGAACAAAGGTGAACCAGAAGAAGTAGCGGAGGTGATCAACAAGGAGCAGCCTCTTCGGAGATCAAAGAGGGTTATCAAGCCTCCAGCTCGCTACTGTGAAGGAAACACTGTGAGCTATGTCTCATGTTTCTTTGCAGGTCCTCTTGATGAGCGGGAGCCTGCTAGCTTCAATGAGGCCACTGGAGTCAAGGAGTGGGAAGATGCCATGAGAGAGGAGATGGATGCTCTCAAGAAGAATGAAACTTGGGATCTTGTGCCCAGAGTTGATGGCATTACTCTGGTGACTTGTAAGTGGGTATTTAAGTTGAAGAAGAAGGCGGATGGGAGCATTGAGAGATACAAGGCTCGCCTGGTTGCTCGAGAGTTCTCTCAGTAGTATGGAGAAGACTATGAGGAGACGTTCAGTCCTGTTGCAAAGATGACTTCTGTTCGGATGGTGATTGTATTGGCTACTTGCCAAGGATGGAGGATGTGGCAACTGGATATAAAGAATGCTTTTCTTTACCGAGAGATTGACAAGGACATCTTCATGGATCAGCCACTTGGATTCGTTTTTGAAGTTAATCCGGACTACGTCTGCAAACTCAGGAAGGCTCTCTACGGGTTGAAGCAAGCTCCAAGATCTTGGTATGGGAAGATAGCAGAATATCTGCAATTCTGCGGATACCTTGCTTCAAACTCAGACTCAAGCTTGTTTATCAAGAATAAGGGGGAGCTTCGAGTCTTGGTCCTGTTGTATGTTGATGATATGATCATCACGGGGAACTCTGAGGAGGAGGTTGCTAGGCTTAGAGCTTAGCTAGCTATTCGCTTCGAGATGAAAGACCTGGGAGAGCTTCATCACTTTCTTGGTCTCGAAGTGGAGAGGAAGGAGAGTGGGTTACTCATCTGCCAGAAGGAATATGCTGAACGCATTGTGAACCGGTTTGGCTTGATTGAAGGGAAGAATTGCTCTACTCCTCTGGATCAAGGACTAAAGCTTCGACGAGATGAAGGAATGGTTCTTCCTGATCCTTTGGTGTTCAGATCTCTTGTTGGGAGCTTGATCTACCTGACGATTACTAGACCATACATAGCTTATGCTGTTGGTCGAGTAAGTCGGTTTATGGCAGAGCCAAGGAAGTCTCATCTTGTAGCGGCAAAGAACATTCTGAAGTATGTCAAGGCAACTTCTGACATGGGACTTCTTTACAGAAGGGATGCGAGTTTCTCTTTGCTCGGGTATACGGATGCTGATTATGGTGGTGACTCGGATGACCGAAGGTCAACTTCTGGTTATGTGTTCACTTGTGGATCAACGGGCATTTCGTGGTGCAGCAAGAAGCAGGACTCGGTATCTGTCTCTACTACAGAAGCAGAGTACAAGGCTTCGGCCTTGGCAGCTCGGGAAGCCATTTGGCTAAGAAGGCTAGTAGAGGACGTCCATGAGGAAGTGCAAGGTCCAACTTTGCTCCGAGGGGATAATGAAAGTGCTCTCAAGCTGGTAAACAATCCAATTTGTCATGCCAGGACCAAGCATATTGAGATCGATCACCACTTCATAAGGGAGAAGGTGTTGGAAGGATCTCTTGTGGTCGGTCATGTTCGGAGTGAAGATAACCTTGCTGACATCTTCACCAAGCCGCTGTCGAAGGGGCCTTTTTAGCTGCTACGAGGTCTACTTGGCTTGATCACCACTTCTCACTTCAAGGAGGAGTGTTGAAATTGGTGAAGTGAAAGTGGGTGGTCGGGCAGTCCGGGCGGCCTGGGCGGACTGACCGCGCGGACTGGTCTCTAGTCCGGCGGGTTGTTGGTTGACGACCTAGGTAGTCGGCTGCGGTCAAGTTTGCGGACAGTGCGGATTGGTTAGTCCGGCAGTGAGCTGAGCTCTGCTAAGGTGGTGTACGCGGCCTGTGTGGACTTGGCGTGGAGTCCGCGCTTCTTCCTTGGAGTTGCAGAGAGCAGCGGTCTGGCCTTGGAGCGGGCGGACTGGTTTGGTATCCGCCGAGCTCGCATCTTCTTGTCTGGACTTGCACTTTTGTGAAGTTCAGTGGTATCCGCAGTATTCGCTGTGACCAGGTTTTTGTGCCCGTGGTCGCGGACTGTGCGAGGAGGAGTTGTTTCCGCAGTGTCCGCAGTGTCCGCTGTGATCGGGTGATCTGCCTTTGGTCGTGGACATTGCGAGCTGGGTTTTTATCCGCAGAGTCCGCTGTGACCGGGCGGTTTGCCTGTGGTCGGGGACTGGTAGTTGCGGACTGCCTTGAGCAGTTCGCCATCTCGCCTGGACTTGGCATTTTGGTTTGCCTCGTGCGGACGGACTCAGCGGTTTGGTCTTGTTAGCTGTGACCAAGGGGCGGTGTCTCTACCTCATAGGGTGGTGACCACACTCCTCACCTGGCCTATAAATAGGACCCCCCTGGCAAGTCTTTTTCAACGGAGTGAACAGTAAGTTGGACTTGAGTTTCAGCTGCGGACTCGATTTGCTGTATCCGCGCGGGTTGATTGCTTAACCGATTGCTGTGTGCAGGCGGCGCGGCTAACACTGTGAAACCAGGAGTTTGGTTTTGACCTCAGTAAAGTTGGCAGACTGTTTCCAGCGGTTACCGGTTTCAGCATCTTCTCTCAAGTTCAATAACCTGTCCGCGCGACCTCGCAGTCTTGGCAGGTAGGCGGCTTGTTCCTCTGTTCAGCAGCAGTTCGGCGAATAACGGCGTGTCCGCGCGACCTCGCGGTCTAGGCGGACTCCGTGTTCAGTTTGGTTCCAGCTCAGCTCGGGCGGTCTCGGTGACTACCAGCGGTTTCGGCGGTCTCGGCAGTCTCTGTAGTCTATCCGCCCGAGTTGTTTGTGTGTTTCTGCTTTTTCATGTACTGGCGAAATCATGTCTCGTCATGTATGCCTCGCCCTATAAAGAAGATTAATGAAATTTTGATCTGCTTGCTTCTGTCTATGTTTTTGGCTATCTGAGTTGCTTCCTGCTTTCCGCCGTTCAAGTTATGATCTGGGTAGTGCCGAAGATATTTATTTGGTGTTTGAGCTACCTTGCTGATCAACTTGAGAAAATTCAACAGAAACAATTATAGATACTCACACAAGCCGAGCGAGCTCCTTCAGAAGTCGCATGGTCTCTAGGTAAGGGTCGGGCTATAAATAATGCCCCTCCCCCACCCCTTGGATTTGCCTATAAATAGGGTCCCAGGGGTACAAGGTTGGAGATCTTTTCCAAGACTTTTGGCTTAGCTTTTGAATCCTGCTATCGAGGACTTGAGCCGTGAGACAGTGATCATCCCCTTGATTGTCATCTTGTGATAGTCGTCAAATTATTGTTCACCTTGTACCCTGCTCTGTCATTTTTGGTTGTGGAGAGGAAGCATGTTTTAAGCATTCAGGTATGTGGTGGGACCTCCCTACCAAAGCGCCTGGGATCCTTTAATTTTCTCTTAGTCTTTTTGTCCTTGCACGTCAAGCTGTCAAGCCTGATCGCTTGACCAGTAACCTTAGGCTACACTTTGATCTGAATTTTGGAGTTGAAAATTTTCACGGCTTCAACAGTCCCCATATATCACAGTGTAGGAGTTCTATAGGATTGAAGCGTCGTTGAGATGATTGAGGGAAAGCCAATCGATGAGATTTGCCAAGAGCATATGTTCCACATGGGCTGTAATGAACCTTGTGCTCCAACATATACGGCTGAGCATATTATTCGAAACTCGAAAGTCGCTCGGAAATATTTCGAAAATTGAGCCGAATCGGAATCGGTTAAAATTGATTCGACTCAATTTGAGTCGATTCAATTTGACTCGAATCTGATTTCGAGTCGATTTCAAGTCAGCCCTGAATCGCTCGAAATACGATTCGAATCAACTCGAATTAATTAAAAAAATTATGTATTTATTAATATATTCTTATTTTAATATTTAAAATAACAAAATTTAAACCTAAATAAAAAGAATGAATGCTTTAAGTGTTTCATTTGCTAAATGTATAGGTTGCCCAATTTAATTTTGAGCAAACTAGGAATAAAACAAAAAATTGCTCAATTTCGAGCCTACTTGATTCGATTTCGAGCCGACCCGATTCAATTTCGAGCCGACTCGGAACCGAGTCATTTCGAGTCGAGCCGACTCGACTCGAAATCAATTTCGATTTCAAGTCGATTTCGAGCCGAGTTCGAGTCGAAAATTTCGATTTCGATCAGAGCAAAAATCGCTCGAACTCGACTCGATATCAGACCTACCAACACACCATTTTGAAGCTATTTTCAATCAGATTTTGCATGGAGTTGAAGTTGAAATTCCCTAATCGATGGTGCTACCTCATAAGCATATCTGAGGTAGGTTCAATTGAGGTGTGGGCAACATGTTGTGGTGATTTCAAAGTGAGAGATAGCACCTTGTTCTTTGACATTTTTGTGGATGCCACTTGTTTTTCATTTGAATCAGAAACTTTACACATGTTAGATTTAAAAGCTACTATGTATCTATTGGTCATCATTTGGCTGATGCTAAGGAGGCTCTGAGCCAATGATGGAACATATTACACATCAGTGATCACTTTGCTTCTTCCTTCTGAATCTTTGACAGTGATGCATCTTTTTCCTTCAATCGTCTTGGAGTTGCTATCTCCAAGCTACACTGAAGATTTTGCATTTTCATCTATAGTTGAATAAATAAGCTTTTGTCATCTCTCATGTAATTTGAACATCCCGAGTCTATGTACCACTTAGAGTGTTTTTTAGGGTGTTTAATTTCCTTGTTGTAGGATAAGAAGAGCATCTCCTCTCTTTTTTCTTTTTCTTTTTCAGTGATTTTTGCATCTTCTTTGTTCTTAAACCAACAATCACGATCAAATTGTGTGGGTTTCTTACATAGTTTACATTTGAAATAACACATGGAGTTATCATGATTTGTTTTTTTTTGCAAGGAGTGCAGAATACTCCATTTCCTTGGTAATTGTCATGCTGGATTGGAGAATTTTGCTGCTGTCAATTTTGAGGTGCTGATTTCCATTGGGATCCATGGAAACCAAAGTTTTTGTTTGATTTTGTCGGTTGCTTTCCATTGAAATGTTGTTTTCCAAGATTCATCTTAGTCTGGAGAGCATGGGTGATGGCCGACATGGCACATTTCAACTGTTCCTCGTGAGATTGAATTTTCCTAATGAGTGCAGCAACGGGTATAGTGTCAATATCATTGCTCTCCTATATTGATGTTGCTATGTGGTCATATGTTTTGGGGAGACTTGTCAATATTTTAAGAACAATCACATGTTTGGTCATGGGTGCTCCAAGATTACTTAGGCTCCGTTTGGGGGGACTTATTTTCACCGGCCAAGCGGTTACGACCGCATGAATCGGATCTTAATTAAGGTCTGGTTCATGCGGTTGTAACCGCTTGACCGATAAAAATAAGCCCCCCCCCCCCCAAACGAAGCCTTAGTTGATTGATGAGATTTGTGAGTATTGGCATGAACTCAAAGATTGATTCATCTTCTCTCATTGACAGGGAATCAATTACCTCTTTATCTTTACTTTTTGGATTGAGACTACCACTTTATCACCATGGTAGATCTCCTTGCAAGTGTCCCTTGCAAGCATAGCTATTTTGGCCCTCATGATCCTTAGAAAAATGTTTGTTGTGATAGCTTCTTGGATGATTAGCAGTGCTAAGGAGTTTTTTTTTTGTATTCTTGCTTCCTCTCCATCTTTTGTTTTTACTCTATCGTCCGGTTTAGGCCCATTTTATGCTATTTCGCAAAGATCTTGAGACTCACGAAAAGTATTCATCTTGATAGCCCAATGATCATGTAGCTCTCCATTGAACAAGGGAACATGTTGTGATGGGTAAGCAGTGCTGCTAGTAAATGATGAGCCCATGAGTGTCCAATGCACAAAAATGCCGAGTATACAAGCTCTGATATCACTGATAGGATTTGATCCTTACACTCTTAGCCTATTTGTGCAGGTAACATGAAAAGGTGAAAGAAAATGAACAGGAAATGGAAAGGGATAAAATGCATTGGCATTGCATTCAATTCATTGATTATCATTTGTTAATACATGGATATATTTATAGGCACCAGATTTGAGAATACAAAGCAACACATTTAGTAATAACAAAGCATTAATAGAGGAAGTTTAACAGGTATATATGACTCTTAGTCTTCAATGCATAGTTATAATTCATTCATCATAGTTATTTGGTTCATTCTCCAATACCATGGAGAAGAAAGGCGGCGATACTGCGACAGGCTCTAATGAGTGCAGCAAGGTTGTAGTGGGGCACTCAAGTGGCATGGTGAGCAGCGGGCTAACATGTGAGTTGGGCGTTATTCTGCGTCGACTTCTCTGGCGATGGAGGCGGTGATTGGTCATCTAACGACGACGAATTTTTCGTTCTGGTATAAATCTTGTGCATCTATTTTACGGATTGCAATCAAGATTAATTATTCTCTTGCGGATTTTTGAAGTTTGAGTTTTTATTTAGTGTATTTTTCAAACTTTTATATATTAATTTAAGTACTGCAATTTTATTGTGCTAATAAAATTATGTAAAACATATGTTTTCTTGTGACCTGATGGCTGTTGTTGAAATTTGTGAAGTGAAAGTAGGTGATCGGGCAGTCCGGGCGGCCTGGGCGGCCTGGGCGGACTGTCCGGGCGGACTGGAGCTGGAGTTCGGCGGTCTGGTGTTGGCGGGCTGAGGTCCTGATGGCTGTTGTTTGCGGATTAGATTCCGCGGACTGCGCGGACTAGTTGAGTCCGACAGTGGCTGGCTAAGCAGTGCAGGATGGTGTCCGCGGTCTGTGCGGACTGAGGCTTGGAGACCGCGCAATCAACGTTTGGTTTGGGGTTGCAGTGAGCAGCGTTTTTGCCTTGGAGCTGGCGGACTGTCTTAATGTCCGCCGAGCTTGCGCGAGTTTGTTGTTTGGACTTGGTCTCTTCTGTGAAGTCCAGGGTATCCGCATTGTCCGCTGTGACTGGGCAGTTTGGCTGTTGGTCGTGGACATTGCGAGCTAAGTTGGTGTCTGCGTTGTCCACTATGACCGGGCAGTTTGCCTGTTGGTCGGGGACATTACGAGCTAAGTTGGTGTCCGCATAGTCCGCTGTGACCGGACGGTTTGCCTGTTGGTCGTAGACTTGTGCGTGCGGATAGATGCTGTGTCCGCTCTCCATGCGGACTGGCATGTTTCTTAGCTGGTGGCTTCTTGCGGTTTCGGCGGGCTGTTCGCGAGTCCGGATTGTCGGCGCGGACTCGACGGACTGGCAGTGCTAGCTGCGATCAAGGGGCGGTTAGCCTATCTCATATTGCGGTGATCACACTCCTCACCCCGCCTATAAATAGGACCCCCGGGCTCGTCATTTGACAACAGAGTGAACAGTAAGTTGGGCTTGGGTTTATGGCTGCGGACTCGGTTTTTGTATCCGCGCGGGTTGATCAGACTTAACCGTTTGCTGTGTGCAGGTGGCGCGGCTAGCACTGTGAAGCCAGGAGTTTGGTTTTTACCTCGGTCAGGCTCAGTGAAGTTTGCGGACTGCGTTCAACGGTTACCAGTTTTCTCTCTGCATCAACTTTCCCAGTTCAATAACCTGTTCGCGCGACCTCGTGGTCTCGGCTGGTAGGCGGTCTATTCCTCAGTTCGGAAGCAGCACAGTTTAGCGAATAACGGTGTATCCGCGCGACCCCGCGGTCTCGACGGACTCCATGTTCAATTCGGCTTCTGCTCAGTTCGGGCAGTCTCTGCGGGCAGGCGGTCTCAGTGTTCTGTCCGCCCGAATTGATTGTAGTTTCTTTTTTTTCATGTACTGGAGAAATCATGTCTCGCTACGTATACCTCGCCCTGTAAAGAAGATTGATAAATTTTTGATCTGCTTGTTTCTGTCTATGCACTCTGGTTTCTTTAGTATTCTTCCTGGTTTCCGCTTGGTCAAGTTGTGATCTGGGTAGTTCCGAAGATATTAATTTGGTGTTTGGGTGATCTTGCTGAGCTTCTTGAGAAAATTCAACATGATATCAGAGGGAGGTTCAGTTGCTTGAGCGGTGATCAACAAGTTCTGTTGCTGCTCTGAGCTTCTAAAAGGTTGACCAAGGATAATGCAATGGACGGAGATTTTGCAAGGGGTCTGGGAATTGAGCTTTTAACGCCGACTAACTTCAAGAAGTGGAACTCGTGCATGAAAAGCTATCTTCTGGGAGAGGAATTGTGGGAGGTTGTCGGTGGTGATGACCAGGTTGAAATTACGACTGAGTTTGGAACTGCTGAGCAGGTGAGAGTTTGGAGAAAGACAAATGTCAAGGCTGAGTTTGCTCTCAAACAGGCTGTTTCACCTAAGCTCTTTGATCACATCTTAGGATCTGAATCTGCTGCTAAGATTTGGACTTCCCTCCATGGGTTGTTCAATAGGAAGAATATAGCTAGGCTACAGTTTTTGGAAAATGAGTTGGCTAAGGCAACTCAAGGAGATCTTTCCATTTCAAAGTACTTCTTGAGGATGAAGAGCTTGTATGCTGAGCTATCGACACTTGATCTTGATGAGCCGATCTCTGAAGCTAAGATGAAAAGGCACATAATCCGCGGTCTGTGGAAGGAGTATGTGGCCTTTGTCACTTCTGTTCAAGGCTGGGCAACTCATCCCTCTCTTCTAGAGCTAGAGAACCTGCTTGCTTCACAGGAGAGCTTGGCTAGACAGATGGTCGGGGTGACGGTCTCTGAAGGAGGTAGTGAAACTCTCTTCACTGAGAAGAAGAAGAAGAAATAGGAAGGGGAGAAGAAGAAGATTGCGGTTGGAGATGAACCTTCAACTTCTAATCAGCAAGAGGGGAGCTTTTCTCCTAAGAAGGATTGGAAGAAGAACTTGAAGTGCTACAGTTATCATCAGCCGAGTCACTTCAAGCGTGACTGTAATGTCAAGCTGCAGCCTGGGCATGCTGCAGGCAAGGAGGAAGCTTCCTCTAGCAATGAGGAAGCTGGTTGGGGTGGAGCCTTCATAACGGGCACTTGTTTCCGTGCCTTGTCCACCATTGACTTCGAAGACGAATGGATCGTGGACTCCGGGTGTGGTCATCACCTCACCGGAGACAAGTCGAAGTTCTCCTCACTACATGCTTACTTAGGTAACGAAGTCATCATCACTGCTGATAATACTGTTCATACTGTAGAGAAGTAAGGTGTAGTGTCCGTAGGTAGTGATCAGAGTCTACTCATATTAAGGAGTGTCTATCACGTACCGGACATGAAGAAGAATCTCTTCTCGGTTACCAACGCAATAGATGCAGGATATCAGGCTCTGTTTGATAAAATAGAGGTGAAGTTTCTCCGCAACGTATCAGCGGTTAAGGTTGATGTTGCTCACGTTAGAAGGAGAGTGAAGGACTTGTTTGTTTTATCAACAAGCTCCTATGTTGATCGCATGAGTGTCAATGATAGCGCTGCTATGTGGCATGATAGGCTGGGGCATGTAGGGATGGATAAGCTGAAAGCTATGGAAAATAGGAGCTTGGTGAGAGGCTTGCCTAAGCTATCATCCTTCGGTGATGGTCATGTTTGTGCAGGGTGTCAATATGGCAAGTCTCATCGTCTTCCTTTTGATAAGTCACAAACAAGAAGCAGAGCACCATTGGAGGTTATCCATGGTGATCTGATGGGGCCAACCGTTACTGTTAGCCTTGGTGGGAGCAAATACATGTTAGTCTTGATTGATGACTACTCAAGATACACTTGGGTGTATTTCTTGAAGGAGAAGTCTGAAGCATTCCGATTGTTTGTGGAGTTCAAGGAGCTGGTGGAGGGCCGGCTTAACCTGCGAATCAAAAAGTTTAGACCTGACAACGGCGGAGAGTTTGTCTCCTCCGAGTTTTCTAATTTTTGCAGGAAGCACGGGATCCAGAGAGAGCATACTTGTGCTCATACTCCATAACAAAATGGAGTTGCGGAAAGGAAGATCCGTCATCTGACGGAGACCTGTAAATGCTGGCTTCATGCAAAGAATATCCCAAGGTCCTTTTGGGCGGAGGGAATGTCTTGTGCTGCTTATGTCATTAATCGGATGCCTCTCAGTCCGATCAACATGAAGTCTCCTTTCGAGATGTTGCTGAAGGAAAAGCCAAGTGTTGAACACCTTCGGGTGTTTGGTTCAACATGCTACGTGCATATCACGGATGCTTTGAGGACAAAGCTTGATGCAAAGGCAAGAAAGCTTGTCTTTGTTGGCTATGATGAGCGGAAGAAGGGATGAAGGTGCATGGATCCTGTGACGAAGGAGTTCGTTGTGTCTAGAGACGTGGTCTTTGACGAACTGACGTCGTATGGAGGAAGCTCGGTTGAGCTACCGTAGGGCAAGGTTGATGAAGGGCAGAAGGCAAGTGCTGAAATTGTCCCAGAGAATCTTGCTGTTTCACCAGCAGCTCCTATTGCTTCTAGCTCTAGGGCAGAGGCTTTTGGTTCAGGGAGCAGGTGGAGCATTGATCAAGGATTGCCTGAAATTAAATTTGAGCCTGAAGAAGCAGCAGAGGTGGTGAGCAAGGAGCAGCCTCTTAGGAGATCAAAGAGGGTCATCAAGTCTCTGGCTCGATATTGCGAAGGGAATACAGTGAGCTTTATCTCCTGTTTCTTTGCAGGTCCTCTTGATGAGCGAGAGCCTACTAGCTTCAATGAGCCCACTGGAGTCAAGGAGTGGGAAGATGTCATGGGAGAGGAGATGGCTGCTCTCAAGAAGAATGAAACCTGGGACCTTGTGCCTAGGGTTGATGACATTACTCCGGTGACTTGCAAGTGGGTGTTCAAGTTGAAGAAAAAGGCGGATGGGAGCATTGAAAGGTACACGGCTCGCCTTATTGCTCGAGGATTCTCACAGCAGTATGGAAAGGACTATGAAGAGACATTTAGTCCGGTTGTGAAGATGACTTCTGTTCGAGTGGTGATTGTGTTGGCTGCTTGACAAGGGTGGAAGATGTGGCAGCATGACGTCAAGAACGCTTTTCTTTACGGGGAGATTGACAAGGACATCTTCATGGATCAACCGCTTGGTTTTGTATCAGAAGATCATCCAGACTATGTCTGTAAGCTCGGGAAGGCTTTTTATGGGTTGAAGCAGGCTCCGAGGGCATGGTATGGGAAGATAGCAGAATATCTTCAATTTTGCGGCTATCTTGCTTCCAACTCAGATTCAAGTCTGTTCATCAAAAAGAAGGGGGAGTTTCATGTCTTGGTCCTGCTGTATGTTGATGACATGATCGTCACAAGGAATTTAGAGGAGGAGGTTGCTAAACTCAGGTCTGAGCTTGTTATTTTCTTCGAGATGAAAGACTTGGGGGAGCTTCATCATTTTCTCGGTCTCGAAGTGAAGAGGAAGGAGAGCGGGATTCTTGTTTCCCAGAAAGGTTATGCGGATTAGATTGTGAAACGATTCGGCATGGAAGAGGGAAAGAGTTGCTTAACTCCCTTGGACCAAGGGCTAAAGCTTCGGCGAGATGAAGGAAGGATTCTTCCTGATCCTTTGGTGTTCAGAGCTCTTGTAGGGAGCTTGATTTACTCGACGATTACAAGACCAGGCATTGCTTACATTATTGGTCGAGTAAGTCGGTTTATGGCAGAGCCAAGGAAATCTCATCTAGTGGCGGTGAAGAATAACTTGAAGTATGTCAAGGCGACTTCTGATATGGGACTCCTTTATAGGAGGGACTCGAGCTTTTCTTTGCTAGGTTACACGGATGCTGATTATGGTGGTGATTCGGATGACCGAATGTCAACTTCTGGTTATGTGTTCACTTGTGGATCAGCGGGCATCTCGTGGTGTAGCAAGAAGCAGGACTCGGTGTCCGTCTCTACTATGAAAGCAGAGTATAAGGCTTCGTCCTTGGCTGCTCAGGAAGCCATTTGGCTGAGGAGACTAGTAGAGGACGTCCATGAGGAAGTGCAAGGTCCTACTTTGCTCCGAGGAGACAATGAGAGTGCTCTCAAGCTGGTAAACAATCCAGTTTGGCACACGAGGACCAAGCATATTGAGATCGAGCACCACTTCATCAGGGAGAAGGTGTTGGAGGGATCTTTTGTGGTCGGGCATGTTCGGAGTGAAGACAATCTTGCTGACATCTTCACAAAACCGCTGTCGAATGGGCCTTTCCAGCGACTTCGAGGTTTAGTGGGCTTGATCACCACTTCTCACTTCAAGGGGAAGTGTTGAAATTTATGAAGTGAAAGTAGGTGATCGGGCAGTCAGGGCGGCCTGGGCAAGCTGTCCGCGCGGACTGGAGCTGGAGTTCGGCGGTCTGGTGTTGGAGGGTTGAGGTCCTGATGGTTGTTTTTTGCGGATTAGATTCCGCGGACTGCGCGGACTGGTTGAGTCCGGCAGTGGTTGGCTGAGCAGTGCAGGATGATGTCCGCGGTCTGTGCGGACTGAGGCTTGGAGACCGCGTGATCAGCGTTTGGTCTGGAGTTGCGGTGAGCAGCGTTCTGGCCTTGGAGCTGACGGACTGTCTTAGTGTCCGCCGAGCTCGCGCGAGTTTGTTGTCTGGACGTGGTCTCTTCTGTGAAGTCTAGTGTATCTGCATTGTCCTCTGTGACCCGGCAGTTTGGTTGTTGGTCGTGGACATTGCGAGCTAAGTTGGTGTCTGCATTGTCCACTGTGACCAGGCAGTTTGCCTGTTGGTCGTGGACATTGCGAGCTAAGTTGGTGTCTGCATTGTCCGCTGTGACTGGGCAGTTTGCCTGTTGGTCGTGGACATTACGAGCTAATTTGGTGTCTGCATAGTCCGCTGTGACCGAGCGGTTTGCCTGTTGGTCGTGGACTTGTGCGTGCAGACAGATGTTGTGTCCGCTCTCCATGCGGACTGGCATGTTGCTTAGCTGGTGGCTTCTTGCGGTTTTGGCGAGCTGTTCGCGAGTCCGACTTGTCGGTGCAGAATCTGCGTTCTGGCAGTGCTAGCTGCGATCAAGGGGCGGTTAGCCTATCTCATAGGGCGGTGATCACACTCCTCACCCCGCCTATAAATAGGACCCCCCGGCTCATCATTTGAGAACAGAGTGAACAGTAAGTTGGACTTGGGTTTAAGGCTGCGGACTCGGTTTTTGTATCCGCGCGGGTTGATCAGACTTAACTGTTTGCTGTGTGCAGGTGGCGCGACTAGCACTGTGAAGCCAGGAGTTTGGTTTTGATCTCGGTCAGGCTCAGTGAAGTTTGCGTACTGCGTTCAGCGGTTACCAGTTTTTTCTCTGCATCAACTTTCTCAGTTCAATAACCTGTCTGCGTGACCTCGCGGTCTCGGCGGGTAGGCGGTCTGTTCCTCTGTTCGGAAGCAGCACAGTTTAGCGAATAACGGTGTGTCCGCGCGACCTCGCGGTCTCGGCGGACTCCGTGTTCAATTCGGCTTCAGCTCAGTTCGGGCGGTCTCTGCAGGCATGCGGTCTCAGTGTTCTGTCCGCCCGAATTGATTGTAGTTTCTGTTTTTTCATGTACTGGCAAAATCATGTCTCGTCATGTAAAGAAGATTGATAAATTTTTGATCTGCTTGTTTCTGTCTATGCACTCTGGTTGCTTGAGTATTCTTTTTGGTTTTCGCTTGGTCAAGTTGTGATCTGGGTAGTTCCGAAGATATTAATTTAGTGTTTGAGTTCTCTTGCTGAGTTTCTTGAGAAAATTCAACAGTTTTGTTCTAGTACAAATCTTGTGCATCTGTTTTACGGATTGCAATCAAGATTATATTATTCACTTGCGGATTTTTGAAGTTTGAGTTTTTATGTAGTGTATTTTTCAAACTTTTATATATTAATTTAAGTACTGCAATTTTATTGTGCTAATAAAATTATGTAAAGTATATGTTTTCTTGTGACCTTATTTTTAGTAGTGTTTGGTGATTGCGTTTCCATGACCAAAAATCTCAATATGTGGTATCAAAGCGCGGTTTTATGGGCATCTGATTTGACATTTGAGAAATGATTTGATTGCGGTGGTGAACGACTAGGTTCTCTTCTCATTCTTTCAGATCAAACATTTAATTAATAATGTCTCTTAGTCATGTTGGAGCACGACTTTGGTAGGGAAGAATGTGACTATGGCTCTGTATTCAATGGAGATGTTCGGTGACAGTGAAAATTTTAGTATATGATCAGATATTCGCATCAAAGATATGTTAGTTGAGAAAGTGCTGATGAAGGTTTTGCAGGGGATGAGATAAATTGATCCTTGTAGTGAAGGAAGAAGAACAAACCGACATATGTTGGGAAAATTTCATTATGATTTGATATATCCGGTTATTAAAGTATATATGAGAATATATTTGTGTATAAATGTCATACTTTATTTAGTCTGATGTTCAGAATTGTCAGACAAAGGATTAGTGCTTTCAAAGAACTCAAAACAAGGTTAAGCAAAAAAGTTTACTTTGAGAAGATGTCAATATACGTCGATAAGTATACATTCAGATGTTGACGTACTCTGAGTTGTTCTACTCTGTGCTTAGATTATAAACTGTCAAAAATTATCAGAGCTACATTGAGATCATGTTTTATACAAGTCGTGTCAGAGTATAAATATACATTGACATCTTCTCTTTTTCACTACATTTCAATGAACTTTCACTTCTAAGTCAAAGCTTTCTTTGTACTTTGACTAGTACTCAACGCATGCAGCGTGACAGTTATACTTTTATGTGTCTTTACTTATACAAAGAAAATTGGAAAAAGTATTCTTTGTCACAGTTAATTATTGTGGAATGAACTTTAGGAATTATTTGTGTATTGTATATCTTCATATCTACTGCCTTAAATGAGCTGAAATTTTGACAAAAGGTGTTTTAGTCCATGGGGATGAGCTCTAGAAAATTGGAAAAAATTTGATCTCATTTTGACAAAATATTTATGAAAATACAAAAATTATTAAATGTGGCATTACCTAGATTTTTTTGAATTCCAATGAAGCCAAAACATTTATGGTATGTCCTTTATGATGTTAATAGTCTCTTGGTAAAAATTTTGTTATTTTGGAATTGATTTAATCACTTATTTCAATATATGATTGTTGTCACTTTATGAAATTAAATGTGTGACGGATATTTTAGGAAAACTTTGTGAATTGTATAACTCTTTGAAATATTGCTCCAAATTATCTAAAAATTGGAAGATAGCTGCATATGCACTCGAGGATCGGTTCCAAAAAATTTATAGAATTTTTTTGCATCTTTTTCTAAAATGTCTTTAATTATTTCAAAATCACTACATGTGACGAAAAGCGAGTTGTTATGAGTCGTGAACAGACAAAGGTCTTTCACCACCTCCAATTGAACAGATCCTGAGTCCTTCCGGGGCACAAATGGACAAAGGTCTTCATTCGCCATCTCTAATGAAACAGACCCCGAGTTCTTTTGTGGAACGAACATACAAAGGTCATTCACCACCTCCAATGGAACGGACCCCGAGTCTTTCCGAGGCACGAACAGACAAAGGTCTTTCGCTACTTCCAAGGGACCGTACCTCGAGTCCTTTCGAGGCACGAACAGATAAAGGTCATTCACCACCTCCAACATAACGGGCCCCGAATCCTTCTGCTGAAGCGAAGGGGACAGAGGACCTTCTGCAGCTCATGATAAGAGTGGACCCCGAACCCCGCTATCGATTTTGGTCAGGACGGACCTCGAGACCTTCTGTATCACCAAGCCAAAAACAGACTCTGGGTCCTATGGCGCCACCCGAACGAAGGAAGTAAAACAATCATCTGAGTTGCATCGAAGCATCAGCCCCCCCCCCCCCCCCTCGCGGAACTAACGCTCAGGGGAGGTCGCTGACCCAACATGCCTGCACCAAACTCATGCATTTGAGCAAAGGGAGCCTAAAAAGTAAAGCACCTCCGGTCCAACGAGATGTACAAGACTCAGACAGGAGAGCAATTATATAATGTCACTAGCAAAGGCGAGCTTCGAGACTAAGACGTACTTACAACAATAAAAGAAAAAAACAACCAAGGTGTACAACCTCATATTTGCTTAGCAGGCCCTCTCAAGAAGTTTCAGGGCATTGAAGGACGTTCGGGCCCAAGAATACAAGGTTGGCGAGTGAGGAAGGCCGGCCCACACTCGCCCAGCGCCCAAAGGGGGCATTCGCATAGATTCAAAAAGGGAGTAGAGGCGGATAGACCCTTAGGCGAGTGTAGTCTTCATCGAGCACTCGCTCAGGCCTCGCGCTTTAATGCGCATGTAAAGTTCTCGCCAAGTCTGGCGAATGGTTGTCAGGTGGGCATTCGCTCTTCAGAGAATCCCGAGGAGGCGAGTGCATTGTTCTCCCGGCACTCGCCCCTTCAGGCGAATGGTGCCTTCATGAACCACTCGCCCGGTGGGGTCCAAAGATAAAATTACCTGGATGCCCTTATAGAGCTGCAAATAACCTTCCAGAACAACGGAGTTTGGCTGTTGGCAGACCACTTTTTGCTACATATAGCTATTTAGAACAACAGAGCCTCGCTATTTGCAGGCCAGATTTTGAAAACTATAAATAGACCCAAGGGGGTACCTCAGAAGCAGAGTTTTCAAGCATTCCAATCTACCTACTTGTTCTCTGGTTTTCTAGCGCTTTCTGACGTATCCTTAGCTCAGCACTTGGCTAAGGAGGGGAAGTTCTCTAAGATCTTTCGGGTGTGTGGTGGGACATCCGTTCTGGAGCCTTGGGTCAGTTTCAGGTTCTAAGTTTGTGGTCGTTCAAGCTTTCTAGGGAGAAGTAAATGTGCGGTCACCCCTTCCCCAAGGGTTCGAACTCCACAAGAAGCCGAATTTCATTTTCAACATTTTGGTGCGGTTAGCGTGGAGAGTGATCAGCACTGAAAATCCTTCGTGAGCTCAATGACTAGAGGTAAAGGACAGGGATCTGACAAGACCGACTCGCCACCCCCTCCCTCTCTCGCCACCCTCGGGATGTTCGAGGATTTCTGGCAAGAGATGCGGAACCTCGTCATGTTCATACTCGTCACGCACGCCGAGTGCTCGACCCCAGTCGCCCCAATCGCCGCAGTCCCAACCTTGGGCGAGGATGCCCCGGTCAGGCGACCTAGGAAGGAAGTTGCAAAGGGCAGCGAGCGGGATCTATCGGGGCGAGTTATGTTCCCCGGCTCGGCGAGTGCGGGTAGGGTTGGCGAGATCGACGCACGAGATCGCATGGCAGGGGGAGGCAGCTTCTTCAGTGAGTTGGTTTCATCTGCCCCAGTTACAGAGGGGTTTCGAGAGCCGTAGATGTCCTACTACATCGGGAAGGACGACCCGGTCCAACACATCCAATGGTTTGAGGATGTGGTCTCGATACGATAGATGTCAGATGCGTTCAAGTGCAGGCTCTTCGCCATCGCCCTCAAGGAGAAGGAAAGAGATTGGTTCCACTAGCTGCCGGCCTGCTCCATCCACTATTTCGAGGATCTGCATCGGGGGTTCATGTTGAGGTTCACCACTTCCAAGAAGTGGAAGAAAGAATCTGAGTCTCTGTTCCACATCAAGCATGGGGTGAATGAGACCCTAAGTCACGCCTGGATCGGTGATGACTTGAAGCATTTCTACCAATGAATCATGTACGTACATCCCTTTGGTAAATATGAAATCTCTTGGTCTTTCAGCTCTTCTTGCAATAGAATTTGTGACAGACCATGTTCATAAAGTAGACCCCAAGCAGAGCCCGCTGTCAGGCTTTCATCTAGCTGACAGGGTTGGATGTCACTCAAGAGAGTCTACCCGGACCCCGAGCAGATCCCGCTACCAGACTTTCATCCAGATGGTAGGGCTAGATATCACTCGAGAGAGTCTACCCGGACCCCGAGCAGATCCCACTATCAGGCTTTCATCTAGCTGACAGGGTTGAATGTCACTCGAGAGAGTATACCCGGACCCCGAGCAGATCCCGATGTCAGGATTTCATCTAACTGGCAGGGTTGTATGTCACTTGAGAGAGTCTACCGGGACCCCGAGCAGATCCCGCTGTCAGGCTTTCATCCAGCTGACAGGGCTGGATGTCACTCGAGAGAGTCTACCTGGACCCCAAGCAGATCCCGCTGCCAGGCTTTCATCCAGCTGGCAGAGCTGGATGTCACTCGAAAGAGTCTACCTGGACCCCGAGCAGATCCCGTTGTCAGGCTTTCATCCAGCTGGCAGGGCTGGATGTCACTCGAGAGAGTCTACCCAGACCTCGAGCAAATCCCGTTATTAGGCTTTCATCTAACTAGCAGGGCAGGGGTCCTCGGTGGACATGGTGGTTGCTCTAGAGCTATGTCTCGAGCTTCTCCCGCTATTAGGCTTTCATTTAGCTGGCATGGCAGGGGTCTTCGGTGGACATAATGGTTGCTCTAGAGCTAAGTCTCAAGCTTCTCCTGCTATTAGGCTTTCATCTAGCTAGTAGGGCAGGGGTCCTCGGTGGACATGGTGGTTGCTTTGGAGCTAAGTCTCAAGTTGCTCCCGCTGTCAGGCTTTACCGTTGCTATAGGGCAGTTGGGCCCTCGGGATACTTTGCAAAGTGCCTTGAAACCTAGTCCTGGGATACTCATGTCAGTCAGAGAGGCTCGAAATCTAGAGGATTTTGGGAGGAAATTCAAAGCTTCGAGGAGATCTCACCGAATAGGAATCTCGCCAGCCAGTAAAAGGCAGTCAAAGGTAAAACTTCGGGAAAAGGCCAAGGGCAGGGGGAAGTGCACAGGCGAATGCGAATGTTCAAAGTCTGTTCTCAAAAGTTGTCCCATTCGCGCGTGAGCCTATGTGGAGAGAATGACGCAAAGTCTTGGCTACGATTCTGTATGCATGTGAGCCTATGAGGCAAGAACGTTGCGAGAACTATATCCTAGGCGACAAGTTCGAAGTAAAAATCTATCAACGCGCGTGAGCCAATTGGGCGAGAATGACGTGAGATCTAGCTCTATACATCACATTAGCAAAATCAGTGATTTACCAGATTGACACAGCGGGAAGTCAATATATGGTCTCGCGAGATATCGTGATCATGGACTTCTTAAGAGGAAGCACGAGATGAATGCGTTTTCGCATAACAGTGCATTCGAAATCAAAACACAGATAAGAAAAAAGAAATTTCATAACAAAACTTTGTTTTCATGTTATCAATGAATAGTTACATTTCGCAAAGTGCGGAGCCCGAAAAAAATTACAAGGAAAATGCAAGAATGAGAGAGCTTCAGGGCGACGATGCCGACTACTCGCTCTCGCCAGAGATGTCATCGGGGGTGTCCTTTGGTTCTGGGATGGGCAGAAAGAGTTCTTGGAATAAGATCTCGGTCGTCACCTTCTCGCCATCGCTGCTCAAGAATCCAGCCTCCCTAATCATCTGGAGTGAATGCCTCGTCGCCGCAATAGCATTCTCCTACATCAACAGCTCAATATCATGCGGCGTGTATAGCAGAGCCTTCTTCCTTTCGCTCGAGGGGGGAGGGACCAGCGAATCAATCCATTACTGATTCTGGGCCCTTATTCTCCAGTTCTCCTCCTCGAGCTAGGCAATGCGCACATCCTTTTTTGCGACATTCGCGACATCCTACAGAACAATCAAAGGTTAGTGCGAGAACAATGTTCAGTGAATGCGCAATAAATAAGAAAGGCTTACCACTCCAGTCTCTCGCAAGGCGAGGTCTTTCTTGACGGTGTCCAGATCCCGCTTCAAGGTTGTAACCTCTTTGCACAGCTTGGAACGCGCATCACTTACATCCACCAGCTGTCGTGAGAGGCGGATGTCGCGGCCGGCTGACATATGGGCGAGCTCGATGGCGCGGAATTGAGCTCGCGAGCTCTCATAGGCGAGTGTCTTCAACAACGTTGTATCGTAGTATGTGGCGTTGTCCCGCCCATACATGTCGAATGCGAGTACATAGGCCTGGCCCAAGACCATCTCTCCCTCTTGCTAGGAGGGGAGTACAGTGGAGATGTAAGCCATGTTGGCTTCCCAATCCCGTACAAGCAGGAGCTCACCGGCGTCATCCAGCACCCTCTCGCCCAGGCCAAAGTTCCTATGGTCCTTAGGCATGGGTTTCTCTTTTGCTGTCATGGTCTCGCCAACCACGCTCACTTCCTTCTCTACAGTCTCGCCAGCAGCACTCGCAGGGAAATCTGAGGCGATCTCCTTGCCTTTGGCGAGAACTGTTGTTTGTTGCTTCTTAAAAGGTGGTGGAGGAGGGGAAGTGTCAGGCTTTCGCTTCTGGCCGCTTGATCTCAAACCCGATTTCGTTGGGCCTCTACAGGCCGCAGCGGCAGCCTCGTCGTGTGCCATCTCAGAAGCGAGTGCAGTGTTGCCGGCAGAGGGAAGGTTGAGAAGGAGATCTCACACCCCTGCACGGGTATCGTAAGTTTGAAAAATTCCAAATCATTTAATCTTTAAAAGTAAACGAATGTGAGAAATACCATCCCCAGCGAGAACTAGAAGAAGCGTGTCGACGTTCCTCCTCAGAAAGGGAACGTCGAATTCCTTCCCGAGGAAAAATCGGTGAATCTTGGACTAATGACCACCGAGACTGGGAGGGTGGTATGTAGATTTTTCCTATTGGACTGGCGAGAGGGGGAGGTTGCCAAAGTCACCAGAGACGAAGATGAACTTCTTGACCCAGTTATAAATTTTGTTGGCGAGACCTTTTGCCTTAAAGTTGTTGCCAGAGAAGAACGCGACCCCATCCTGCTTGGCACGGAAGTTGAATAGTTTGCGAAAGACGGGAAGGCTAAATTCCATTTGCTCCGACCGCAGGTAACAGGCAAATGCGACTAGTAGGGCTATGGAGTTGAGATTGAGCTGCGCGGGAACCACGCCGAAATAGCAAAGGGCTTGGCAAATCTCGGACCAAATGGGGAGTTGAAAGCCCACTTTAAAGTGCTCGGCAGGAATGGTGAGTTCATAGGGAGAGAAGTTGTTGATCGACTTATCTTTCCCCGGATGTCGCGCGGTGAAGCCCTGCGTGACGTAGAGGTTCACGAGCAAATGATACTCCTATTTGGACAGGTTGTCATTCACGAATGGGTAATCGGTGAATGCTGTCGCGCACTTGGTTCGCCCTTTGGTATCCCCAGTCATCTCGCTAGAAAGGGAAAAGAAAGAAAGGAGGCAAGTGAAATAGAAAGAAAGATGACGAGAGGGATTTGTAGGACTGCGATAATTAACGCGGTAGGTGAGGGTCTATTTATAGAAATTTTGGGCGGGAAAGAGCTCAGGCATGAAGAAGTGCGGATAGCATATTTGTTAGATCTCGCCTCAGATCCCGTCTTGGACCCTGACGAGATCTCGCACTCCCTCACTTGTGCTATTGTTCTACGCATAGATGACAACAAAAGTAACAACATACGCGGGAACAGGAAGAATAAATGGCGGAAAAGTAAAGCGAGATCAAATAAAGAATACACTGTCACATCACATCGTCCATACTCGACATAAGGGTCGGCAGTCATTATTACACAGCTCAAATAAAATAAAACTAGAGCAGGAAGGCGAGTGCCGGTAGGCCCACCAGGGGCCATTACTACCTTCCCCGGCCTCTCCTTCCCGCCCCAGGAATTGCGTGAGCATAATGGAGGGAGCGAATGGTTTGAAGTTCCCACTTAGCAAGGTGTAGTTGATCCTCGGCTCTCGTGATGTGGATGTCGGGGTAGTCCGTCCCGCCTCTAGCTTCTCCCCCCAGATTGGCGATCAATTGCGCATAGCTATTTTCTAAGCTTACAAGCCGCTTCTCGGCAGACTCCTGGTACTCGTGCACCCGATTTGCAATCTCGCGCAACAGTAGGGATTGCTTCAAAATTATCTCGGCCAGCTGCCGCTTCATCCCCTCGGCATCCTTCGAGTCACCCAAGTACTCGGCAATTGAACCCAGAGAATGGAGAGGCGAGATCTCATCCACATCAATATCAACATCGGTGTACGAGATCTCGCGGTAGCCTGCGTTAAATAGTGTTAGGTGTGCCTATTTTCACGCCTTTTGTAGAAATCAAGTAAGGTTTGTTACCTGGTCAGGTACTCGCATCCTTGTAAAAAGGTCAATGAGAAGTGCTGGGCCGCCCTTCGAAGGGAGTGTTGAATGTTATGTTCCCTTTCCCAAGCCCGACGCGAAAGGTTGTTGGTTCAACAACAGAAGTGTTGACCTGCGGAGGAAGGTTGGGTATAGTATCCACTGGGGGCGGAAGGCTCAAGGCGGGATCCACAGGCATTTGGTGAGCAGGGGATCTCGGCGTTGGAGCTCTTAATCCCGTAGCTCGAAACGGGGGAGCTGCGAAGAAAAGGCGAGTGAGCCAGATGGTGAAAGGCTAAAAGATAGAAGAAGGCTTACATTTCTCTCACAGGGGAACATCCGGTCGGAGCGGAGAGGTGATCTCGGGGACCATCTTGCCATTCTCGGTCCTGAGCGAGTGCGGTTCGACACTCGCTTCCCCAGCTCCTTTTTCCTTTGGTGGAATCTGTAGGCAGAGTGTCAACGTCTATATTTACCCAAGCGATTGAGAATACCGGAGGAATACTGGAGTGGGAAGGATCCTACAAGACTAACTCATCTCCGGTCAGGTCGCGTCTGACCACTTTGGCTTTCTTCATCTTCATGGACGTTCCGGGGACTTTGCACGTAAGCCAGGGGATAATGAGCCCATCGAGGCTTTGTCCTTATCATGAACAGCATTCTATAGCTTCCTTCGAGAGAGACATTGTAGTGGAGACGAGAACTGGGAAAGTTAACAAGGGAAAAAAAGCATATGCCCTCGTTCGAATATTTATAGAGTCATGGAGGGGCCCACCAAAGATTATCTTTCAAGTAAGCAAGCACTCAATAAATACTTGGGGTTGGATGATTCTTTTTGAGCTTTGTGAAAGCTCGCAAAAACCGGAGATTGTGTACAACCCCGTATTTGCTGAGCAGGCCTTCTCAAGCAGGTTCAGGACATTGAAGGATGTCCGGGCCCAAGAATATTAGGTTGGCGAGTGAGGAAGGTTGGCCCGCACTCGCCCAGTGCCCAAAGGGTGAATTTGCATAGATTCAAAAAGGGAGTAGAGGCAGATGGACCCTCAGGACAGTGTGATCTTCATCGAGCACTGGCCCAGGCCTTGCGCTTTAACGCGCATATAAAGTTCTCGCTAAGTCTGGCAAATGGTTGCCAGTGGGCATTCGCTCTTCAGAGAATCCCGAGGAGGCGAGTGCATTGTTTTCCCGGCACTCGCCCCTTCACGCGACTGGTGCCTTCATGGACCACTCGCCTGGTGGGGTCCAGAGATAAAATTACCTGGATTCCCTTGTAGGGCTGCAAATAACCTTCCTGAATAGCGGAGTTTGGCTGTTGGTAGGCCACTTTTGACTGCATATAGCTGTTTAGAATAGCGGAGCCTCACTATTTGTAGGTCAGACTTTAAAAACTATAAATAGACCCAAGGGGGTATCTTAGAAGGAGAGCTTTCAAGCATTTCAATCTGCCTACTTGTTTTCTGGTCTTCTAGCGCTTTCTGAGGTATCCTTAGCTTAGCACTTGTCTAAGAAGGGGAAGCGCTTTAAGATCTTTCAGGTGTGTGGCGGGACCTCCGTGCTGGAGCCTTGGGTAAGTTTCAGGTTCTAATTTTTTGGTAATTCAAGCTTGCTAGGGAGAAGTAAGTGTGCAGTCACCCATTCCCCAAGGGTTTGAACTCCACAAGAAGCCGAATTTCAGTTTCAACACAAGGAATACACTACACAAAACACAACAAGAAAATATGTAAGCCATCCCTCGATAACGATGACTGGATCGTCGTTCAAGACATCATCCACCCTGAGTTTGGAGTGCTCTGGCATTCTCCGAGTTAGTCAAGAGACCTTATCAAACTCAAAGCAAAACACGACATCTTGCTAATCCTCCAATAATGGATTGACCTCCGCAACCATCATCTCTGAACTAGCCTCCTCTACAATCCCAGCTTGCTCTATGCTAAAGATTTTTGATTCCTTAAGTTTAGTGACCACAAAGGTCCATGTTAAACTGGCACCCTTGAGTTTTTGAATCTCGTCGTAGAACGGGTGTTTGTAGTCTGACATATCCTTTGATGAAAAAGTGATTTTCTCTTCAGGGAGTGGGGTTTGGGAGGTTGATGCGACACTCCTTCTAAATATTATTTGGAGGCTCCCCTTGCGGGTGGCCTCAATCCCTACCCCACTATGGATCATCCTAATCCCTCATCTGGCGCATATTTCATTCTGGTCCTTGCATCTATCCTCTTCCCCTTCTCTAAACAAGACTTCCTCGGTCCGCACCGGCGGCTGATGCGGTGCCGCACCTCTCGCTCTTCTCATTTCCAGAAACTCCTGGCAGGTGGCCGTTGTGTGGTCTTCCTCCTGGTAGAAGTCACAATAGGGCAATGCCACCCTGCCCCCTCTTTTTTCATCCTCCCTTCTTCCCCTTCCTCGGGTGATCGTCATCGCTTGCTGCGGCGACGGGAGGGGCGGCCTCTGGCCCTGTCTTTACTCCGAAGGGTTGAACCACCCTTGTCCTCCACGATAATTCTCCCCATCATTAAATCCTCTCTATTGCCCCTGAATGGATACCAGGACTAGATCACCCCAGCAGCAGCAGCCGGTTTTTTGGCTCCTAGTAACCCCCATCCTTGTTGCTTCCCATGGAATCCATGTCCTATGGGTTACTCTCTCTTCCTGACTTCCTGCTGCGTGCTTCTTCCTTGCTTGCTTACCTCTTCTTCCCCCAATCTAGCAAGCTTCTTGGCAAACGTTGGGTTCGCTGCCTCACCCTCGATCTCCCTTGTCGCCTTCTCCATCAACTATTTAAAAAATAATGGGGGTCCCTCTTTAGCTCTACCCTGAAGAACCCCTCACGGATCCCAAGGGTGAAAGCTAACATCAGGGTATACCCCAACACCTTCTGGACCAAAAGGACCACTTCCTGGAACTTGTCTACATAACTCCCCAGCATCTCCTCTGGGCCCTACTTGATTGCGAGCAGGAACTCCACTCCCTTCTTCTTCTTCTTCGGTGTTAAGAACCTCAACAGGAACCCCTAGTGCAGGTCCTCAAAGCAATAAACCAAACTCGAGAGGAGTTGGTGGGACCAGTCCCTAGCCTTCTCCTTTAAAGTGATGGCGAAGAGTCGTCACTTGAAAGCGTCTGACATCTGCCTGATAGAAACAACATCCTCAAACCACTGGATGTGCTACAGTGGATCATCCCTGCTTGTGTAGTAGGACATCTCTAGCTCTCGAAACCCATCTAGGACTGGGGCCGAGGCGATCAACTCGATGAAAAGGCTCCCTCCTCCCATAGGGTGAGTCGACCCATCTCACACGGACAGTTCGCTGATCCTATCAGCACTCATCGTACCGTGCCCGCCCAGCGATATCCCTTTCACTACTTTCAGACGACACCTCCTTCCCGGGTCGCTGACCAGGAGCATTTTTGCCAAGAGACGGGGTCACAGCCACCAAGACAGAAGGCTTTGACCACTCATCTCTCGCAGCGAATGTGAGGTGAATGGTCTGCAGAACCTACCTCTTGAAATATTCCAACATTCCAACAATGACACCACTCACCGATGGTGGCGGGATGCCCGAGCCGGCTCCTCCTTCGCCTCCATCCATGAGACTTTGCCCTGGATTTTCTTGAGCAGACTACGCTCCACGCTCACTGCAGCAAAATGTTGAAACTGGTACCCGGTCCCAAAGAGAGTACGGGCCCAAATGGGATAGCCTGCATTTACTTATACTAAGCTGAACTCATGGACAAAGACTTTGAACTAAGGAACAGATCCCGAGCTGCAGCGCGGAAGTTCTACCACAAACCCGGAAGATTTGAGAGAGCTTCCCCTCCCAAGCCATAGCTGAGTTGGACACCTTAGAGGGCTCTAGAAACCAACCAAAGCAAAAAAGAGAAGGAAGAAAGTAAAAGACTGATCCCCTCCAAAGGTGCCCTTAAGGGTCTATTTATAGTTTTTCTGACTTGGCCTGCCAATACCGCAATTCCGCCTTTTGGAATACTATGCCAAGCCCAAATGGGTCTGCCAACAGCCAAACATCGATGTTTGGAGAGATTATTAGCAGACCAGCTAGGGCATTCTGGTAAAAACACTGTTAAGCGAGTGACATGTGCTATTTCCACTCGCTTGGGCCGGCGAGTGCCCTTGATGGGGTTGGCACTCGTTTCCGACTAGAGGGCATGGGAGAATACAAGCATAGTAGTCATGCTCGCCTCTCCTTTGGTCTGATACTAAGGTGAGTGCGGGCTCACGCGCCCCACTTGCTTCCTATGCCCTTGGTTGCATGACCTATGCAAGTCGGGAGAGATCTTGCCCAACTCACCCATCCTACTCGTCTGACTCTTAAAAGCTACTTCCCCAACCTCAAACTTGCTCTAAGGGACCCACTTGGTGAATACGGGATTGTACATCTGCAACCATCATCTCTGAACTAACCACCTCTACAATACCAGCTTGCTCTACGCTAAATCTTTTTGATTCCTTAAGTTTGGCGACCACAAAGGTCCATGCTAAACTGGCACCCTTAAGCATGGCAGCCATCGACGCGTCCTCCTCCTTAAGTCACGCCAGCATGGCCTCCGTCTTAAATGGCTCTGTCTCATCTCTGGACAAGAACATACACTAAGTATTTTTTGCCTTCTAATAAGAATGGACTATGGATACTTCTGCACCCCTCGCATAAACAAGCCCCATGACCTTCAACTTTGTGATCGGAATGACCCCCTAGTCCGGCTACTTACCATGATGAAAGCTATCCCCGAATCCACTTAGGAATTTTAATAGGAACAAACCCTCCAGCCCTCCCACACCACAAAGACAAGGGGGCAGAACATTGTTCTACTCCATGTTCATGCATTTGCCCCAAGCACTAGCACTCATAGGTAACTTCTAAAGCTAACGCACAATGTCATGCTCACACGTTCGCGCCGAAAGCTCAAAGCGAAAGAATGTCCCTGCAAAGCGTCCCGAGGGCCACATTGCAAACAAGAGCGATACGCAAGGAAATAACCGCAAAAAACACCATCCGACGCCCATTGTGGAATCTTTCAACTCATGAGACCAACACTAAGTCATGCCAGACAATCAACATGCACTTCCAGGCCTACATCCCCTGGCTAAACAAAAAGGAGATCTTACTCCGCAAACAAAAAGTAATTTGTGACGTATGCATGCTGAAATGATTCAAAGTCCACTACCCCAAGGAAAAATGATCATGGTAAAAAAAATTCGGGATCGCTGCTTCGTGGTTCGTAACCCGCAAAAATTTGAGGGTATTTGATGAAGTTCCCCCTAAAGATTTCCGTGTCAAATCGAACCAAAGCGCTCAAGAAAGTCAACCCGACCGAGTGAGTCGCGCTCGCTCGAAGGAGCCTAAAACCACCCAAATGGGACAAGTGGGACAACACATGTATACGCTCTGAAGGGACCAAGCTCACTCACGATCCAATCACGTGCTTTTTCACCCTTTCCGAGTTCTCCATGCTAAAATGCTTTGTGTCATTGTTATTTGGATATCGCTTGATTGTTTACACACCCAGTCCAACTTGGATCTATGTAGGCCGGAGTCTCTGAACCAGAGGAAAATCGTGCGGCCCGTAATAATTGTCATTAGCATGATAGACAACAAATAACACTGTAACACTCAATGCTCAGCAAAAATAACCGTCTTACCAAAGTAGTTGAGAAATGACAAGTATATGCATCAACAAAATTAAATAACAATCATCAAATACCTTATTTATATGTTGGTATGGTCCATCACTAGTCCATCTATGATGAAAGTGACGACATCAACAAATTGCCTTAACAATTGAAGAAAAGGGAAAAAAGAAATAAAATCAGAGGAAGATAAGTAGGTGGAGTTTGAAAGGTCGGAAGAAATAAGCTCAACAGGGTGTCGTCGGAGGCCCTTAAATTTGAAACCCTAACAGCAAGGGAGAGAACGAACATTGCTGGAATAAGGAGAAAAAAAGTCTTCACTGATCAAACAAGCAGAGGGAGAAGTTACCCTTCGACGCAGATGGGCGGTTACCTAATGTCGTGTGGCTTGTGTATGAGTATTTGAATGTCGTTGCAATCACGAGGCACTGCAATCAAACGGCTGATATAAGTATAGTTGTATATATAATAAATATATATTATTAATATTATAAAAAAAAATTAATATTATAATAACATTAATATAAATATCTATTATAAATATTAAAAATAACAAACGAATTGCGCGTTGGTTCTGCATCAGTCTGCTCCAGATCGGTTCTAAAAATTCTGAAACCGCTGCAGACATTTATGTTGCAATATCAATTTCAGCCCAGATAATAAAATGATGGAATCACACCCAGAACATTGCTTTTTCATTTTCAAAATTAAAATCGGAACCTGAATAATTTACGAACAGTTCAATCCAGCCCTTTGTGATTCTGATTCGATTTATAGTTTTCGGTTTTTTGTGACAACCCTAGTTATAATCGGGCATCATCCACACCATATATTTCTCTTTTATTTGATGATATTTCTTTTTAATCGTAGAATATTTCTCTCTTACACACAACACGATATGCGTGGGCGCGAACTCTCGAGTCCTCGACCGAAATATTTCGCGCCACAACCTAGCAAGTAGCAACTTACCATTCCCCCTAAAATGGGTGGAGGAGAGAATGCCCATGTATGAAGATCCGGGTGACATGCCCACCTCACTGGCCCTAGGCCTCAAAACTTTTATATCTAAATGGTCTCTCTTCATTCTCTAGCAACCACATGTAGGCAAATTTTATAATAAATAAATATTTTTAATAGATAAACATAGTACATTATTTAATTAAAATATAACATACAAGGGACATGTGTAGGTCCACCCCCTAGGCATAATATAATATATTGGGACGATCGGACAGGTGCCTGACCAAACAACATCAACTTTAATAGTGAATTTTGTAAAAATGTCAAATCAAAATTTATGCAATAAATTAAGGGCGCTATCCGCCTATCCGTACTAAAATATTGATTTTTTTTATTATTTTTAAAATTTCTATTAGCATCGCATTCACATAACCGCACCGCACTGCTGAATCTTTCGTCGCACGGATGTACTACCATCCGTCTGCTTTCGCAGACGTCGATAATGTAAAGCTTGCAAAAGATACCTCCAAAATCTCCACCATTGCCTATGTCCACAATAAGAGCAACTTCATTAGAGATCTCTATATTTAGAGATTCTCATTGTACCATGTTCTCTATATGCTAAAGCAATTCTAATCATGTTCTCTAAATTTGAAAAACATGTTATTTTAATATATATATATATATATATATAATATATATATATATATAATAATAATTATTATTATTATAGTATATTTATATGAATTTTGATATGTATAAATAAATATATATAATATTATAATGATTTTTTTTTTATTTTTTATTATCTTATTTTATTATATTATATTAATTTTAAAGACAGAGATGCACATTTTGCACTTCGAGATGCACTAGTTGAATATTTGAGAGAACGATATGACAATGAACCAATGTAATTTTGAATATTGTATGCATATTAATTTGAATGTATTTTTATTTTTACGCAACTTTAATCAGTAAAAATGTCTTCTCCTTTTTTGTATGACAAATAATAATTAGAATGTATTCAATATTAGTCTCGTTTTGTAGGTCTCGAAAAGACGATTTTATTGATATATTATATGTTATATTTGAAAAATTATTTTAATCACTATAGGATGATAAATTACTATCAAAGTTTCTTAAATTAACTAATTAAATTTTTTTTTAAAATAAAACATAGAAAAAAATGTAGGCGGGCTCTTCCTCCTCTAAATTTAGAGGAGGAGAGAGGAAAAATGCAGCCACCTCTATATTTAGAAATATCGAACGAACACGCCCTTCCCTCCTTGACATGCATTAAAAAATATATTTTTAATTAAATTTTGTTAGTAAAATCTTCTGGAAATAATGACAGTGGATTCGATCTTTTAGTCTCCAGATAATCAAAACTACCGGACTAATATCATTACCCTAAATTAATATCACCTAATACACGTTTAACAAAGGAATGCTTATAAATGTCTTATCAAACTAAAGTCGACTTTAGAACTTCGGCAACGTTAGTGCCCCACTGTTAGCCATCTTGGTGACCATTGTGCAATGCAGAAGAACTTTAATAAAAAAACCAAGCACTTTCTACGAACTTGTACAAAAACTGAAATAGGAGAAATGATAGGGTTTTCCTAAAAAATTAGGACTCAAATCGGTAGAGTTTCGACCAAAATATTCAAATGATGCGACCTCAATGAGCAAGCAACACACACAAGCCACACAGGTTCGATGTAAAATCCCCCTCCCGGTATTTGAGCACGCCCGAGGGAGATTTTATGTCCAGAGCCGCCGCCTTACTGTGACACCAACTCACGAGTTAGTCGTCACAACAAGACGCTGATTCTGCTGGCTAGTGTGATCATATCACAGGACAACGAGAAAAAAGTAAAGACAATCAAGTTTACAATCACAGTATATATATATATATATATATATATATATATATATATATATATATCTATATATATATATCTATATATATATATATATATATATATATATATATATATATATATATACAAGCAGTCGTGCACGGGGTATATTCCGTGCGGGCAACATTTGTCGTGGGGGCGACATTTGTCGCGGGGGAGGCAAATGTCGTGGGGGCGACATTTGTCGCGGGGGGGGGGGGGGGGGGGGGGGGGAATTTGTGGCGGGACATATTGGCGCGTCCAACATTCCGGTTTTATTACCGCGTCTCTTCGCAAATTTGAGCGGGACATATTGGTGGCAAAGTAGAAATGACTCAAAAACCAAATCTTTTGAAATAAAAAGAAGATATGAATGAAGGTATTTTGGGTAAGTGAATGTTACATCATGGCTGAAGGGTATTTTGGGAAGACGAATGTTACACCATGGCTGTTTTGGAGTTTGCTTATAGTATAAAGATAGATATATATATATATATCAAAAGATAGGGGTAAGGGGGGATGTTGTACTGCACCGTGCAGTGCAGTATCCAGCGGCTGTGAGTGCATCAACACTCGCGCACGCATCTCGACGCGAGTGTAGATGCACTCTCAGCCGCTCGATGTGATACACTGTACAGTGCAGTGCAGCACACCCCCCGCTTCCCAAAAGATAGTGAAAGACCTTGATTTCAAGGATAACTAAATCACCTAGAGGGGGGGGGGGGTGAATAAGTTTCTTAGTCCTTAGTGACTTATCTTTTATTTTCTTTTTTTAGGAGCTTTATTAGTTGGTTGGGTTTTGCTTTCAAGATATGTAACCTGTAACACAACAAACACACAAAGAAACACAAGATTTATAGTGGTTTCCCTAACAAGGGTACATCCACTTTCCCTCCCACCTATCCAATTATCTTATTGGACTAGGCACTTCTACAAAACTCTGCTCCAAAGAGCTTACACCTCAGATCCTTCAGAATCTCTCAGTCTCCTCCAAGACTTACAACTCAGCCACAAAGTCCTACAACTCAGTGATAAGCATATCACCTACCTCAGGCCAAAGGCCCTACACCCAGGCTGGGAGAACAACCCTACCTCATATCCACTAGGGATCCTACCTCAGAGAGAATGACTCTCCTACAGCTCAGTGAGAATGAATCACCTACCTCAGACTTGAAACAAGTCCTACAGCTCAGATTCTCAACAGAATCCTACCTCAAAGCAAATTTGCTCCTACCACTCAGATCCAAAAGGATACTACAAAATGGAAGTAGGTTGTGTGGTTGATCTTGGCACAAGAGATGTTTCTCTATGCCAAGGTTCAGGATAGAGGTAAAATCAGCCCCACTCTAACTCCAGAAATATATTTCCTGAGTCTACTTTTACTTGAACTGAGATATACTCAGTCCTAGCTTCTTCTTCAGAGCACGAGGGATTTTTCCTACTGGGACTGAGAAGTGACTGCAGCAACACTTGCTGCTACCTGAGCTGAGAGAATCCCATCCCAACTTCTTCTCAGCAACAAGGATGTAGAACTTTTTGCTTGTACTGGAAGCAGCTTGCAGACAACTGTTCTACTTCTTCTTTCTTTCCTAGGCTTAGGAGAATCAGCCCTAACTTCTTCACAGCTTCCAGTAAATATTATTTGGAGTTGTACAGCTGGATCTGTGAAAAACTTGCTGATGAAGATGGAAAATGCCACCAGCTATCCTGCTTTCTTTTCTTCAGAGATTTGCTCTGATCTTGTTGATGTCGATGGAGAAGACAATCAGCTAACTTCTTGAGCTTTTAGACTTGCTGTCTTGAGCTTCCTATTCCTCTGGCACATCAATAATGGCGATGAAGAAGAACAACACCAACAACTCTCTTTATCTGTAAAAAAAAAACTTCTCCTTTTATTGATTGCAACCCAACGACTATTTTAGTAGTGGGCTCCAAACCATTAATGGCCAGTTACAACCTTGCTTTAACGCCAACTGTCATACAGTAGCTATGCTGCGCTTTTTGTCATATACTGTAGCTTTCCCGATATCAATTTAAATAATGTTGACTTACTGACATCACCAGTTGTGGATTTAGCCAAAGTCAAGCAACATTAGCATAGGCGTTGAGTGAGTGAGCTTCACTCAACGCCAAAATACTTAGACAAAATTCTGTCTATCTAGGCGTTGACAGCGTTGAGTGAGCAAGCCTCACTCAACATTTTTTGTCTTAGCTTATTCTTTAGTCTTTTCTGCATTCTTGGCGTTGAGAGCGTTGGGTGACCACACCTCACTCAACGCCTTGTGCCTTAGCCAGGCTTTCTGTATTTTAGGCGTTGAGAGGGTTAAGTGAGCACTCCTCACTCGACGCTTTCTTCCTTAATCAATTTCCTGCTTCTACAGCATCTTAAGCGTTGAGATCGTTGAGTGAGCACGCCTCACTCAACGCTTTTTGTATTAGCAAGATTTTCTGAGTCATGGCGTTGAGAGCGTTGCTGCCTTAGCCAGATTTTTCTGCTCCTTGGCGTTGAGTGAGTAAGTTCCACTCAATGCATTTGGACTTAGCCAAATTTCTGTGACTGAAAGCACAGGTTCTGACGGAATGATGGTCAGTCAACTTTTACCATATGGCGTTGCGTGAGCTTACCTCACTCAACGCATGTGGACTTAGTCAAATATCAGCATAGATTTTCTGAGGTTTTGACTTACAAGACAATACTCAAGGAATATAGAGTATGTCATTGAGTGAATGATACTCACTCAACGCATGTGGAATTAGCCACTTTTTTGCCCATTTCTTCTTAGGTTTTTACTGCATTAGCCTGTCTCACAGCTTTTTGATGTATGGCGTTGAGTGAGTTGACTCCACTCAACGACTGTGGACTTATCCACTTTCTCAGCTTGCCACTACTTTGGATTTGACTGTATAGGCTCCACTCAGCACTATAAGTCATCTAGCGTTGAGTGAGTAACCTTCGCTCAACGCCTATGGGCTTAGACAGATTTTTGTCTATCCACATCTTAGGTAAGTATTTACCTAACCTAGCCACTTAGGCTACTTGTCCCATCATTGTTTCTAGGATATCCTGCAATCACTAAACTTGAGCACAAGTTAGATCACCATATATGTATACATTGTTTGCTAGGCCTTCTTCAAATCTAGGACATTGAGATCAATGGATCCAACAATCTCCCCCTATTTGAAGATGTCAAAACCTATGACAATGTATACACTAATATAACTATGCAACATATACAGTAAACAATAATCTGCATAATTCAGAAATAATGATTATTAATAAAATGATTTTCATTTATCTTTTAATGAATAACTGTTCTTGTGCATTTAACAAAACAACACACATTCCTTAAGCCCCTTAAACAGAACCTGAACCTTTTCAAGTTTCTGGTTCCCTTATCACAATCTCACTGCCCTTTGGCTTCTTGACTGCTTTCTCTTCAGCAATTGCCTTCTTCTTTCCTTTGTTATCTTTCTTGTCTGCTTTAGCTGCTTCAGCTTCTGCTTTATCTTTCTGCCTCTGAAAGTAGTTGTAGGGCTTGGGGAAGCATTTGGAGGGTTCAACTGCACCAGGAAGCAAAGTGTTAGCATTCTTGTTCTTCTAGTAAATTCTCCTTTCAGTATCACTCTTTTCCATCTTTTCCCATTCCATTTTGTTGTACCACTTTCCTCTGTCAAACCTCTTATTTTTTACCTGATCCCAAGCAAGCAGAATTATTGATCTGGACTTAGGGCTCTACTGTTTGAAATCAGGCCTCTTCTCCATTTCCACCCTGTATCTCTTTTTCCTTAGCCTGACTTCCTCTTCAGTTTCAGCAGTTATAGTCATATCTTTGGTTTGTAATGCCTAATCTACAGTGGGACTGAAGAAGGAATCTCAGCAGTAGTAGACTATTCTCCCTACTGGGCACCAACACTATCACCTTCTTCAATGTACTGTATATACTCCTGATTATCTTATACCTGATGATCAGCCGCAGACATTCTATACAAGGCATCTTGCACTTGAGCAAACATCATTGGGGTGTTATCATACTGAATTTGATCTATTCTTAATGAGCCTCTCACCACATTGATTGCCCGGACCATGTTTTCAGTATTAGTTCTTATTGCCTTACTCTCCCCATTTTTACTTCTAAAACTATTTTAATTGTCTGGGAGGTGCAGGCCTTGCTTCTTTTTGTTTCTAGATGGTTAACTTCAGTAGTAACATGATTCTTGACATCCAGCATATGGTCATCAAGCAGCTTAGTACAGGCGTCCATCTTGGTAAAGATTTCTGTATTTTGTTTATCCCTTAGAACTTTATCAACATTATGAATGACCAGCATATTCTGAGCCTGAATATTTTGATTCTCTATGACTGTTGAAACTGTGATTTGGTTCCACCTAGAGTTCGGACCTAGGGGTGCAGCTCATACCTACTTCTCCCAAGACATCCCTTAGTGAGAGACCTGAATTTGGAAAATGACCCTTGGCTCTAGCGTGGAGGTCCCACCTCACATCCGGAATACCTTTGATATCTCCCCCTCCCTAGCCAATGTTGAGCTAGGTGCCTTGGAGGATGAAGAAAGAAGATGAAGATTGGTGAAAAACGGATCTCTCTCCAAGGCACCCCAAGGGTCTATTTATAGATTTTCAGTATCTGGTCTTCCAAAAGCGTAATTATGCTGTTCTAAAATTACTGAAATACCCTGGGCTGGTATGCCAACAACCAAACTCCGTTGTTTTGAACAACTATTCGCACCCCACTAGGGGCAAAATAACAGACCCTCAAGCCGGGCAAGCTACTTAAGCCGGGTGAGCTGCTCAAGCCGGGCAACCCCTAGGAGTTGTCTCGCCGAGACCCTAAGGAGCTGTCTCGCTGAGACCCCTAGGAGCTGTCTTGCCGAGACCCCTGAGAGCTGTTTCGAGACCTTTGGGAGCTGTGTCGAGACCCCTGGGAGCTGTCTTACAGAGACCCCTTGGAGCTGTCTTACCGAGACCCCTAGGAGCTGTGTCGCGACCCTTGGGAGCTGGCTTACCGAGACCCCTGGGAGCTGTGCCGAGACCCCTGAGAGCTGTGATGAGACCCTTGGGAGCTATCTTGCCGATACCCCTAGGAGCTGTGCTGATACCACTAGGAGCTGTGTCGAGACCCCTAGGAGTTGTCTTATCGAGACCCCTGGGAGCTGTCTCGAGACCCCTGGGAGTTGTCTTGCCGAGACCCCTAGGAGCTGTGCCGAGACCCCTAGGAGCTGTCTTGCCGAGACCCCTAGGAACTGTCTTGCCGAGACCCCTTGGAGCTATCCCGATGAGACCCATGGGAGCTTTCTCCCTGAGACCCTTGGGAGCTATCTCGCTGAGACCCCTGTGAGTTATCTTGCCGAGACCCCTAGGAGTTATCTCTCCGAGACCCCTGGGAGCTGTCTCGCTGAGACCCCTGTGAGCTGTCTTGCCGAGACCCCTGGGAGCTGTCCCACCGAGACCCCTAGGAGCTGTCCCACTGAGACACCTGGGAGTTATCTTGTCGAGACCCCTGGGAGCTATCCCGCCGAGACCTCTGGGAGCTATCCTGCCGAGACCCCTGGGAGCCATCTCGTTGAGACCCTTGGGAGCTGTCTTGTCGAGACCCCTGGGAGCTGTCCCGCCAAGACCCCTGGAAATGAGGCTGTTGTGGTTGTCGGTCTCTCGCCGCACCCGCCCCCTTGAAAATGAGGTCGGGGCAGTGCCGACCTCCCACCACACCCGACCCCTTACCCCCTTGGCCTTTGGGCTCACTTTTCTCGGACCATTCTCTAGATTACACCTTGCGCTTGCTTTGGGACCCCACTCCGCGAATACGGGATTATACACAATCCCCACTCTTTTCGAATAAGTTTTATACTCGGAAAGAAATGTCCAACCCAACATATTCGCTGAGTGTAATACTCTTGGAGCCAAAAATATTTGGCCTCTCCGAGGGGTCAACCTGCTATGCTAGCTAACGGGAGCCTGAGTGGTGAGATCCCCTCCGGGTAGAATTCACTTAACCTTTCGCAGAGACCCCTGTGAGCTGTCCCGCCGAGACCCCTGGGAGCTGTCCCGTCGAGACCCCTGGGAGCTGTCCCGCCGAGACTCCTGGGAGCTGTCCCGCCGAGACCCCTGGGAGTTGTCCCGCCGAGACCCATGAGAGCTGTCCCGCCATACCCCTGGAAGCTATCCCGTCGAGACCTCTGGGAGCTGTCTCGCCGAGACCCATGGGAGATATCTCGCTGAGACCCCTGGGAGCTAGCTCCTGGGGGTTGGGAGTTGAGCAGTCACCCCGAGGAGTAATACTTTGTAGCATATCTATGATGCCATGGATGGATGTCATGAACTCTTCCATCCCTACAAAGGGTACTGAGTTGGGGAGCTTATTGGGGTCATCACCAAATCTATGATCTCCTGCCACGGAACTGCTTAGGAACTTCTGTATGATCCGCAGTCAACGCTCACCGCACCAAAATGTTGAAATTGAGATTCAGTTCCACCTAGAGTTCAGACCTAGGTGTTGGGTATTGTATCCATAATAACCTAGATTTGTATGAAGTCACACTTGAACTAATATGAATTAAGTTTGTATTTGATGCTCTTTTCAAGTTAAGTGCTTGGAGGTTATAATTGCCAAGTGTAGACTAATGTCAGTCTACTCAGTATTGTTTTCGAGTAGCAAAAGCTATTCTCGAGAAGGCTTTGTTTAGTACTCAAGAAAGCCATGTAGTACTCGAGTAAGACTTACCTCCTTCTCGAGTTAACTTAAAACTCCTCAGAATTTTTTCTAAGCCATGTACTCGAGTAACAGAAATCATTACTCGAGAAGGTCAAGCCTTGTCTCGAGAAAGCAGAAGTCTAGCACTCGAGTAAGAAGAAGTTAAGTCTCGAGAAGTTTATTTGTTCTCGAGAAGTCCAGTTAGTTCTCGAGAAGACTTTATAGAAATAGAAGTTTCTTCTCGAGAAGCCAGATCTCATTTCCGTGTTTTCCTTAAGGACTTGTTCTCGAGAACTTTATACCTTCTTCTCGAGAAACTAATGTTGTTCTCGAGTAGTCTGTTCTTCACTCGAGTAATAAGGTTCATTTCCTGAATTTTCGTTAAGTCCAGACGGAAATGTTTTCAAATTTAATCTCGATTCTTATTGGTCCACGTGTGCAGTCATTTATGATTATGACCGTTAGGCAAGTCTTATAAAAGGTCTTATCAAATTCGACTAACCCTAAAACAAGAAATCAAGTTTTTTGAATCGTACTATTCATTCTAAATTGGGAAGGCCGCCGCTGTTCATCGTCATTCTCGCTGATCGTTCTTCTCCGATCCAAGTGATTCAGAATAAGAAGGCATCAACAGATCAAGGCGTTCAACTTCTACCAATCTATTTTCTTGATCGTGTTGATCCTAAGATTTCAGATCCAGAGATTTTGCCACAGTCTTCTTCAATTCATTTCTGACAGAGCTTCAAGTTTTAAGAAGGAAGAAAGGCTAAAGACTCTGGATCTGGAATAATTTTTGTTTGTATATTTTTCTGTACAACATTTTAATCTTGTAGGAGATTCTTCTCCGAGTTGTAGGAGCTTTGTTCTCAGAGATTTTGTAGGAGTGTTTTGACTCCGAGTTGTAGGGGCGTTGCTCCGAGTTGTAGGATTGGTTTTCAATCCAAGATAATAGTGAAGTAGTCGAGTCTAGCGTGGTGCTAGATCGGTGAGGTGGAGAGTGGACGTACCCAAGGTTGGGGAACCACTATAAATCTTGTGTCTCCTGTGGCTTGTTTGTTTATTTTCTGCACTCCGTTCTTTCAAGTTTTTATTCTGCAAAAAGACAGATCTACTCCTAGTTTAAGCAATAAACATTCCAACTCCTAGTGTCTATTAAGATGACACTTTGGTCAATTAACCTCTTGATGTAGCACTTATCTTTGTGGAAGGAAATTTCATAACCAAGGTCACATAGTTGGCTTATGCTTATGAGGTTGTGTTGCAACCCCTCCACATAATCTATCTTAATTATGATGATTATGTCATTTGTGATCTTACCATACCCTCTGGTTAATCCCTTGTTAGAGCCTACAAAGATGACCTTAGGTCCATTCTTTACTGGAGTGAACTCCTTCAACAATTCCTTTGTTCCAGTCATATGCATAGAACATCCACTATCCAAGTACCATTTAGGGGAATTGGTACTTGAACTAACCTGAAAAATACAATTTATCTCACCTTAGGACCTTAATTTCTAGTAGGTCCTAGGTTCACATTAGCTTGAAAATAAGATTGCCTTCATGTACTATTCCTAACAGGTTGGCTACCTCTGGACACAGAAGTATTGTGTCAGCAATCTACAGTATAGTGGCCCACTTTGTCACAGCACCATCACTCATGGACATTATATCTCCTTTTCTATTTAGGAGCAGCATTTGGCTGGACTGCTCCCTGAACAGTGGGAAGACGTGTTGTTGTATATCTCTGATTTTTTTAGCAGCCATTTGACTGAAAGTAAGTCTTTCAGCTGACTGTTTTGGTCTTTTCTGATACCCACCAGCTACATGTCTCTTTTCAGCAAACATGCATCTGATGGCATCAAAAACTGCCATTTCAGTCTTGCTAGAAGACTCACCTTGAGTCACTACTTTTGCTGGATTATTCAGATTTCCTACAGCAGCATTATCCCTGAGTTTTGGGGTTGGGGAACCAAAAAAATGGTCCAGGATGGGTCATTTAAATTTCCTCATGGGAAGCCTTAAAGGCTCTCACATGGTTGTATCTTCCACCTTGGCTATGGGCACATTTGTCCATACCAGTGGATTTGGCCTTCTCCTAGTGACCATAATAACTTTCATGGTCATACATGTTAGAAGGCAACAAGACTTTCTGAAAAGAAACTGGAGGCAATGAGGCTAGAGGCATAACTGGTGCCTTCCCGTTTCCTTTGGATTGGGAGGTCTAGCATGTCCCTTAAATCCTAACCCTTTCTTACGCTTTTGGGTAAAGAGGGTGTCAATTAAGGGAAGCTCAGTGCTTGGCTTAGAAAACTTGGCCACCAGCAATTTATCATTTAGGAGATCATCTTTAAGTTTCTGGATAAGTTTCTCATTTGAGACTCTTACCACAGACTGCATATCAATAATCCCCTTGAGCTTGGCTGATTGTGCAGCCATATCATTGAAAGCCTTTTCTTAGCCCTCACACTTACTCTATGTGATTTAGGTAGACAACTAAAAACATCAATTGGTATCAGAGGCAGGTTGTTCATCAAAAAGGTTAACATCTTGAACAGATCTGCTCCTAGTTGTCTTAGAGGATACAAACATGGACAGAGCCAAGGATTTTGTTAAGCTTCCCTTATGCACAAAGACTAACTTTCCAATGTGGAAAGAAAGAATAAAATTCTTCATGAAAGCTGTGGATCCAAGGATCTTTATGATAGTGGAAGAAGTACCCTATGTTCCAATGACAGCCTCCACCATTGATCCAACAAAGCAAGTTCCAAAGAAGCTTATGGATCTTAACAAAGATGAGATTGCACTTGTCTCTTTAGACAAGAAAGTCAAGAATATCATCGCAAGTGCAGTCGATGATTCTATGTTGTAGAATCTGATTCACTGTCAATCCGCCAAGTAAATGTGGCAGTCTCTCATCGTTCTAATGGAAGGTACTGAAGAGGTAAGGGATGATAGAAGATCCCTCCCGAATCAGAAATATGAAGTATTCAGACAAGGTCCCAAGGATTCTATTGTTGATAATTTTGAAAGCTTCTTCAAGATTATCAACGACCTAAGAGTTTATGGCCGGGTCTTCACTAATGGAGAACTGAATGACAAATTTCTGAGATCCATGACTAAGGAATGGGACAACAAAGTCTGTGCAATCCGGGAGTTTGGTAAGCTGGCAGAGACTGGCCCTCAGAATCTCTTTGGAAAGCTTATGTCGTATGAACTCCAAATAAACTCAAGAAAAGCTGAAGAAGAGAAAGGTCAGTCTTCATCCAAGGAGAAGTTTGTCGCTCTAAAGGCAGACAGCTCAAGGAAGCCAAAAGTTGCATCTCCTGCTCCCGCACAGGAAGAGAGTGAAGAAGAAGCTTCAGAGCCAAGTACCTCGGGCTCAGAGCTATCTGAAGGAGAGTTTTATATTCTTTCAAGGCAGTTCAAGAAGTTCTTGAACAAGAAAAAATAGTGGAGAGGTAAAGATGCCTCGTCCAAAAGATCACGTCATGATGGTGATCGTCACAAGAATGACTCAAGTAGCCAAGACAGTTATTACTCAAAACAGAACAAACATATTTCTTCTGGCATTGTTTGTTATTGCTGCAATAAGCAATGACACGTCATAGCTGATTGCCCTCACAAGAATAAGGAGGGTGGAAGAAGAGAGGAGAAGAAATCTTCTTATAATAAGAAGAAAACTGAAAGAAGCTTGGTAGCCAAGAAGACCAAGACCCTCAGTGACACAGACTCATCTGAGTCTAGTGATGATGAGAACGCCTACTTTGGGCTCATGGCACATATAGATGAAGAAGAAGAACTCCAGTTCACTAGGAAGGTAAACTCTCATACCCCTCTCTCGGAATCAGATGCTTTTGACCATGATCATGAGGAATGTTCGTCTGATGATGAATCTGAATTCATGACTCAATACAAAGAGTTGATTAAGGCTTACGATAAATGTCAAAAAGTCATAAGAACTCAAGCTAAGGAGATTAAATCTCTTAAGGCTGTGAAGAGCACTCTGAGGGAGGAAGTCATGATAATGGACTCACTCAGGAAGGAATTCCATGATGCGATGGAAGAGTATAATAAAGCTCTTGAGCACCTGAACCTGAAGGAAAAAATCATTCAAAAGTTGGGAGAACAACTGGCTACTGAAAAGAAACTTGTTGAAAGTTTCTCCAAGTCCAAGACAGTCCTTCCACTTATGGTTGAATTCTCTGCTCAGGGTAAAGGATCTGGCTTAGGCCATGTGACTGCACCTAGTAAATCTTCTAGGAGAAATAAAGCCCAAAGAAGAAATAAAGATGCCAAGAAAGCTCTAGCCAAGGAGATGGGGAAAGCTCCTCAAGACCAAACTTTGTTTAAAAAGGTTATCTTTCCAACAAACGAGTTTGATCTTGATTCATCCTACGGTCACTTTGTCAGGTCTACTTATGTAGAGCCCAAGTCTCGGTACTAAGGATAGACTCGTCCTCGGAACTTTGGTGAAAGTGTCTTCAAGGCACCCTATGTGGAGATCACTTTTCAGAGCTACAGCCCTTATAGTCATGGTCATAACATCAAGAAAGCTCCAAAAGTTAAATTCGTTGCGGAAAAGCCTCTTTAGGAGAATAAGTCATGTGAGTTCCATCACCACGAAGCTTCTACCTCTAAGTCTGTTGCCCCTGCTAGACCACACTCTCAGAAGGTCAAGTAGGAGAACTTTAGGCAAAGATACAACAGATTTGACTATTGGTGTTGTGGCAAAATTGGTCACTTTGCCATAGATTGCTGGTTTAACCCCATATATTATATAACTCCTCAAGTTAATAATGTGAGAAAGACTACTCACAATGTTAATACACGTAGGAGAAGTATGCTAACTAGAGACCAAGGACCCAAATAAGTTTGGGTTCCTAAGGCAACTTGATTCTACTTTTGCAGGAATGTCCAAAGGCCACCAAAAATCTTATCTGGTATTTGGACAGTGGATGCTCTCGGCATATGACCGGGACTAGAAGCCTTCTCCAGAATTATTCTCCAGTCATGAACAGGCCAAAGGTCATCTTTGGAGATTCTGACAGAGGGATTACAAAAGGCTACGGTATGATTACTAAGGTAGTGTATCTTTCTCAGATGTGGCTTATGTTGAAGGATTGGAACACAATATTATAAACATAAGTCAACTCTGTGATAAAGGATACATATTAGAATTTCATGCAGATAAGTGTTTGATAAAATCGGTCGATAACTTAGAAACGATTCTATCAGGCACTCGTAGTAGAAATATATTTTGTTTAAATTTTATTTGCATAGACTCTTCTACGCCAGTGTGCTTTTTGGCAAAAGATAGTGCGTCTCTTGGTGACCAATAGAACCAGAGATTAGCACATATAAATTACAAAACTATTAATAAATTATTTTCTCTTAATTTAGTACGTGATGCACCCAACGTTAAGTGCATTAAAGATAGACCTTGGCACGCATGTGTAAAAGGAAAGCAAACAAGGGTTAACTTTAAAAGCATTATTGGTAAAGATTATAATAGGTGTTTACACCTACTTCATATAGACTTTTTCGGTCCACTACAAATTAGAAGTTTGGGAGGTAAGGATTATACATTAGTTATTGTTGATGATTAATCTCGCTTTGCGTGTGTGTTCTTTCTAAAACATAAGTCAAATACTCTTGATATCTTTACTAATTTTTTCACGCAAGTTTAGAATGAATACAGCTGCGCTGTTGTCAAAATCAGAAGTGACAATAGAACAGAGTTCAAGTCTGGGGACATGACAGAATTCTGTGAAATTCTTGGTATCTTTCATGAGTTTTCCTCTCCTCGTACTCCTCAACAGAATGGATTTGCTGAGAGAATGAATAGAACACCCATCGAGGCTTGCAAAACCATGTTGAGTGATGCCTCACTACCAGAATATTTTTAGGCTGAAGCCATCAATACTGCATGCCACGTGCAAAATCGAGCACTCATAGACAAGAACCATAATAAGACACCTTACGAACTACTAAAGGGCAGGAAACTGACTATTTCATATTTTAAAATCTTTCATAGTAAATGCTTCGTCCTTAACAATGGGAAGTATCACACAACTAAATTTAGTGAAAAGAGCTTTGAAGGTATTTTCGTAGGCTATAGTAGCCATAGTAAGGCATATAGGATTTTTAATAAGAAAACCCTGGTTGTAGAAGAATCTATTAATGTTATATTTGATGAGACGAGCTTGCTGTAAGGTAGCTCTTCTAGTGTGTTTATTGAAGATGCAGGTTCAAGACTAAAGGAATTAAACTTGGATGAGCCGACTGAAGAAAAAGCTCAAAAGTTCATCAAGATCACCACTCCAACCCCAATTAGAGAGGATGATCTCCATGATGAAGATGTCATCCAAGTTTATGAAGTCACTCTAGTGATTGAGGAAGCTCTAGATGCAAGAAATCTAGAGCTCAGACACTTGAAGGACCACCCAATTGATCAAATTATAGGAGATCCCCGGGATGGTGTTAGAACTCATAGAGGTACAACTAATGAAAATCTATATTTTAGTTTTCTCTCACAGGTTGAACCAAAGAATTTTGAGGAAGCAAACTCAGACGCTTCTTGGATAATGGAAATGAAAGAAGAACTGAATCAATTCAAGTGTTGCCAAGTCTGGAAGCTCGTTCCAAGACCCAAAGGTAAGAACGTTATCAGAACAAAGTGGGTTTACATGAACAAGATGGACGAAGATGGAATAATTATAAAGAACAAGGTTAGACTCATCGCCAAGGGATACAGACAAGAAGAAGGAATCGACTTCGATCAGACATATGCTTAAGTGGCAAGGCGGGAGGCAATCAGGTTATTCCTAGCATATACAGCACTTAAGGGCTTCACTATCTATCGGATGGACGTGAAGTTGGCCTTCCTTAATAGTGACATAAAGGAAAAAGTGTATGTGGAACAACCTCTAGGTTTTGTTAATTATAACCATCCTGAGCACGTTTATCTTTTATTTAAAGCTTTATATGGTTTGAAACAAGCTCCTCGAGCTTGGTATGAGACGTTGTCTAGCTTTCTTCTTGAGAACAAGTTCACAAAAGGAAATATAGATAATACATTATTTCTTAGGGAAATAAAAGGAAAGATTTTGCTAGTGCAAATCTATGCCGATGACATCATATTTGGCTCTACTGATGACAACCTTTGCAAAAAGTTTTCCAAACTTATGCAAGGGAAGTTTGAAATGAGCAATATGGGAGAGCTGGAGAATTTCTTAGGACTTCAGGTGAAACAATCTGAAGATGGAATTTTCATCTCTCAGACGAAAATCACCAAGGAGTTAATTAAGAAATTTGGAATGGAGAACGAAACCTCTATGAGGACTCCAATGAGTTCAGCTATATATATAGACAAGGATGAGAAAGGGAAATCTTTTGATGAAACCAAGTACATAAGCATAATTAGATCCTTACTCTATCTTACTGCTAGTAGACCGGACATAATGTTTTCAACATATGTGTGTGCTAGATTTCAAGTGAACTCTAAGGAATCTTACTACGCTGCTGCAAAGCGGATTTTGAGATACCTTAAAAGTGCACCAAATCTTGGCTTATGGTACCCAAGAAGTAATGATAGCGAACTAATAGGTTTTTCAGATGCAAATTTTGTAGGAAGCAAAGATGACAGGAAAAGCACTTCCGGGACTTGTAAATTCCTTAGAATAAGGCTTATCTCCTAGAGCAGCAAGAAGAAGAATTGTGTCGCAATTTCAACAGCCGAGTCAGAGTATATCTCTGCAGGCAGTTGTTATGTACAACTGTTATGGATAAAGAACCAATTTGAAGACTACCATATGAAGTTCAAGAATATCCAAATATTTTGCGACTCCTCCAGTGCAATTGCAATCGCCAACAAAATAGTCTCTCACAGCAGGACAAAGCACATAGAGCTGAGGTACCACTTTATCAGGGAGCATGCGGAGCATGGAGACATCAATCTCCAGTATGTTCCAACTAACAAGCAGGTTGCAGACATTTTCACGAAGCCACTGGATGAGGCCAAGTTCTCGTTCTTCAAAACAGAACTTGGCATGCTCAACAAAGAAGAATGAAGAAAAAGGTTTCACAGCAAAGTTCAAGGATTGGGCTATACTTCAAAAATTCAAGAAAAATCTTCTCTATACTTCATTTCTCGAGAAGACATTTATTACTCGAGTACTACAGATTACTACTTGAGAACCAGTTGACTCCCGAGAAATGCTTCTCGAGTACTTATCTGATTCTCGAGAACTTCAGGTTTTCCTGTCGAGAAAGAATTTCTATACTCGATAACTTTCTTGTCTTCTCTCGAGAAATGACCTACCTCTCGAGAAGTCTGATGTCGTTTTTCATTCTCAAGTTCAAATTTTTGATATTCGCACCCGGACTCTACTACCGCCATATTTTCAGGTATGTTATTATTATTATTTCCTTAATCATCATGATTTAAGACTTATATAAATAGATTAAAGTCCGGAAAATCCAAATTACCCGAATCTCAAACCCTTTCTTGAGAAAAAAGGAAAACTATTCGTCTTCTCTGTCATAGTCGCCCTCTTGCCACTGCTTCAGTGTTTCTCTCAGAAATAAGACTTCAGTCCATCTCTCTTGATCGATGGCTCCTCCGTCAAAGGTTGGAATCGGCAGTGAACTTGTTTCCACTGGTATTGCCGAACTGTCAGACGATTTCCGCAACGTTCTACTGCTATTAGAAGCCGTCGGACTTTCATTCGTTCTGGAACACCCGTGCAAAATTTTACTTCCATATGTTGAGGAATTCTTCCAGAATGACAAATTGAAGAGGAATGGGAAGATTCTCAAGTATAAGGTTCGTGGAATCAAGGTTAAGCTAACTACCCCAATCGTCTCCAAGCTCCTTTGGTTGTCTATCATTGATGAAGAAGATGACCTAACTATTGAAGATTACGATTGGGAGTGCAGATTCTGTGGTGTCTCTGTTGGCGTATGCACCATTCGCCGCCCTAATCTCAATGTAGAGAGCAAGTTACTTGTAGATATACTTAGAAAAATCCTTCTGTGCCGCACCAGCTCAATTAGCTTCATCACAAATGACTTCTTTGACATGATGACAGTTGTGATATGCAGGAAGAAATTTCAGTGGGGCATGATGATTTTTGACAAAATCAAGGACAACATCAAGGCATCAAATTTTGGCAGAATTTGTAACACCCCTATCCGTCACATAGCATATAGCAGTAGGTCCGGCCGGGGCCCGACGTCTTATACTACGGACAGACCGGTTGGTTACTTATTGAAACCAATCAACCAATCACAATGTCCTATATAGAGCACCTAGCAGAAGTAAATTATTAAGTTGTAAGATAAAAGAACCCATCCACAGCATGAATGTCCACTACAATAGTCCCATATAAATGTACGATACACAGAAATAATGGTCTTAAGGCCTTACAACAGTTTGCTTAAATAGAAGTGTTTTCCAAACCTCGGCACGCAGGCCGGTCATACATGAGTAAATAAGAAAACACTCAAAAGTTTAGGCCTTCGAGGGCCGGCGCAGCAACTTGGGCTTTAGCCCGCTATTTATCGCTCGGCTCCGCCGCACTTGCAAGCACAATCCACTGCACGGTGGTAAACAAAAGCAACGGTCAGCTATGCTGACCAAATTATAACGACCCCACCCCCAATACTGGGCGGCGACGCTATTTCCCTGCACTTTATTAGTATAACCAAGCAGTATAGTGTAAACACACTTCATCACAGGCATAGGCACACACGGCCACACACCCTATGCACTCAGGGCACATTCACGGCGAACCGGCCAACGTCACGTCAATTTAAGCCATAGACGTTCCCGTCCTGCCATCGCCCCTTGGACGGCCAACCTTATGAGCATTTTGTCTTCCTGGCATTGATCACGTCAATTTAAGCCATAGAATGCCGAAGACCCTCATATATGCCAACATTTCCACCGAATGACATAGATCGGTTACGATTCCGCCTGACCCGTGCTCATACCGCAATGACAATTTAAGCCATATGCGCAGGTCAAGACTCCCCGAGTCCCGTTTCCACCACAAAATTCACATAACCCGGTTACGTTCAAGTTAGCTCCCCGGCCACCATGTTGGCAACATCCCGTGTTTGCCCAGTTTTCCGGGTGCACCTTGGAGTTAGTCTCCAAGGCTCCCTGTTGCAATCTACCTCGTAGAAACCCGAAACACAACCAATCACACGGAGTCTTCTCCGGTTATTATGCAATACAACATCACCGATCCAGACCAACTTGTCCGGATAGGCTTCACACATCATGCCTATGTCCGTTCTCACATACGGACTCTACACAAGGGGGAATTTACATATCTACACCAAGGAACGCCTCAACTCATCGCACACTCGCGTGAGAGGGCTTCCTATACAAAGGAAAAGAGGACTTCACATGTACTAGGATGAGAATCGTTACCCTAGCATTCCTTCTTGGCGCCATGGAAATCTATGCGGATGGAAAGCACCGCAATCTCCTTGCCTCCGCGGATCCGAAGTCGGCTCGCGATTTGGAGCTCCGAAGCTCCGCCGGTGACCGGATCTTGCCTTCCTCCTCCTCCTTGCTCTCCCCTCTCTCTAGCCTTTAGAAAGAGAATCAAGGGGATGAAATGAGGGATTGCAAACCCTATTTCCGGGTTTAAACCACTAGCACCATCCCCCAGCCGTCGGATCCCAACATAAGAAAACGAACGGCCACGATCGGGGCCTAAAATATTAAAACTGGGCCGAATACGGCCTGCAACACGCCCGTGTTCAGGGCCGTGTCGCCCATTCATCGTCTCACCCGACGTCCCGACCAGCACACGGCCTTCAACACGGCCTCCGACACGCCCGTGTCACATGTGACACGTCCGTGTCAAGACCCGTGTCACGCCCCGCGTGCAACTTCCAGGATTTTCCCGAGAAAGACACGACCTGCGACACGGCACCCGGCACGCCCATGTCTGTGCCCGTGTCATGGCCCGTGTGCATAACTCAGAAATCTCCCTAGCATTACACGCCCTGGGACATGCCCGTGTCCCAGGCCGTGTGCCTAAACTCGACGATCGCCGATCGCCAAAACGTCGACCACGCGACCCGTGGCCGAACACGCCCATGACACGCCCGTGTCACGCCCGTGACATGCCCGTGTCACCTGCTCTAAGTCCCAGACTTGGCTTAAAACGTCACCCGTCCCTCTTTTGAGTTTCGGGGTGTTACAGAATTGTCTCTCTTCTCCTTCATGAACTCAAGCCAGAAGTTTTTTATCTCTCTAAAGGTACATCCTTTCATCACATGAAGAAAGTCTCCATCTCTTCCATTCAAAGATAGGAACATAAGCTTCAGAACCCTACACAAGCTGCTAAAGCCCATGATCTCCAAGGGGATGAGGACAGGACTCCATCTTCCCCTTTATATTAAGTGGTTGGCACTTCAGGTGCATCTGCTGAGGGGGAGCCTGCTCCTCCACTCCCCGAAGAAAGTCTTTCTGCTCTTCCTCCAGATATCACTTCACCTGCTGCTATATCTTCAGAGGTTTCTACTCCTGATGAAGAAGTGTTCACTGATGCACAAGTAGAAGAACATGTTCTATCTACAGAAGATGATATCCACAGAATGATTGAGGAACTCACTTCCAAAGAACCTCTTTCCCCTCTACATGCAGATAAATCTCATCATCCAGAACCATCTCTATCAGACCATCCTTCTGAACCAGGATCCCCTCACCCTCAGTCTCCTATTACAGATGTGCATGAAGAAGAGACAGTCTTAATTTATGATGAAAAAGAAGCAACTCCTAAACAAGTTGAAGAACCACTCAAAAGTCTGACCTTCTCACTTCCTACTATTATTGGTGAGGAAGGAGATGTCTTGATTCATACCACCAGAGGCCAGAGCTTAGTTATAATTAAAGAAATACTTCCCTAGACAGCTCCAATAGTACCTCCTCCTCCAACTCCTCAAGCTGAAGTACATACTACAGATACCATTCTTGGTAAGATTGAATTCATGCTAAAATAACAGAGAGAGTATTTTGATCAGTCTCTCAAGGCCGTCACAGATAAAGTCACTGCTCTCGAGAAAGAAATGAGCAGTGGATTTGCTGAGATTCAACACAACACCGATGAGCTCAAACACATGTTCCAAATAGGTAGGAAAGCCCTAGACAACACCATTACCAGCATTGGTCAGGTAATGGACCAATCAGTAACTCTGGCAAATAATCAGATTGCATTGGAAAAGAAGGCTCAAGAGCACAACTTCAAGACCTGTGAAGAAGTTGGAAAGTTCAAAGAGGAAGCCATCAACACACTATCTATAGAAGTTGGAAAGGGGGAGAATTTAGTCAAGGAATATCTAGAAAAATCTGATAATAACATGAAGACTCTTTGGGAAGTAAAATTGAAAGATATGAATGTAACAGTACATGAACATATTCATGAGGTAAAACTTCACATATATGATACAACAGTTTTGATGCACAACCAAATTTTCTCTGAATTTCAAGTATATCCAAATGCTGCTCCTCCTCCTCATCTCAATCTTATTGCTCAGTAACCTTCTGCCCCAATGCCAACATTCTCTCATAGACCAAAAGATCAAGAAGCTCCTCCTACAGAATATTCTCAAGTTTGGTCAGAAACAGAAATGCCTCGGATTCCTCCTCCAGAAATTCTAGCTCATAAGAAAAGAAAATATGGTGATGGTGCTTCTACAAGCAGATCCACACCTATGCTAGAACATGTTATAAGAGAATTTGCTGAAATATGGAGCCCAACCTCAAAATCACTAATTCTTGATACTCTAAAACTTGTTATTGATTTTAATGAAAATAGAAATGATCATTACAACTCTCATGAATGGGACTTATATGAGAAATCTATTACCAAGAGAAGATTATATGACAAAGAGTATGACAAGAACAACCCCAAGGCTGCTCCCAAACCTGCAAAGTATTATCCTAAACCTTACAGTTATCAGAAGAGGTAGCAAGAGAAGAAAGAGAGGCAGCAACATCAGCAGAGCAATTAGAAATTGAAGATGATCAGTAGATTGCTTTATGAAATTTTATGGAATTGGATTCTTCTTGGACAATATATATGAATATAAATCTTTTAATTTTGATGATCTGATTTTTCTATAACATAGCATTTCCCATTATTACTTTGTAGTTATTTTATTTGTTTATCTTGATGTAATTCACCTTAGTGTAGAGGGTTCTGACTTCTACAAATAAGGGGAGATTGTTGGGTATTGTATCCATAATAACCTAGATTTGTATAAAGTCACCCTTAAACAAAGATGAATTAAGTTTGTATTTGATGCTATTTTCAAGTTGAGTGTTTGGAGGTTAGAATTGCCAAGTGTAGACCAATATCAGTCTACAATGAGTCACCAAAAACAAGACCATACAATGTAATCCCTCATTGTATGATCCATGGTGTTTACTCATGTGTAGCCTCTCTATTAGGACACACTTCATTTTCAAAGTACTAAAGTAATGGAAGAAAGAATAGTTGTCGAATACCTTGAAAAAACATTTTTAAGAAAGTCAAAAAAATTTCTAAGTCCATTACTCGAGAAGGACCTCTTTGTACTCGAGTAGTGTTGTAAAAATTTCTCGAGTCTGCTCAGTGTAGTTTTCGAGTAGCAGAAGCTATTCTCGAGAAGGCTTTGTTTTACTCGAGAAAGCCATGCAGTACTCGAGTAAGACTTACCTCCTTCTCGAGTTAACATAAAACTCCTCAAAAATTTTCTAAGTCTTGTACTCGAGTAACAGAAATCATTACTCGAGAGGGTCAAGCTTTGTCTCGAGAAAGCATAAGTCTAGCACTCAAGTAAGAAAAAGTTAAGTCTCGAGAAGTTTATTTGTTCTCGAGAAGTCCAGTTAGTTCTCAAGAATACTTTATCTATTTCTCGAGTAATAGAAGTTACTTCTCGAGAAGAAAGATCTCATTTCCGTGTTTTCCTTAAGGACTTGTTCTCGAGAACCTTATACCTTCTTCTCGAGAAACTAATGTTGTTCTCAAGTAGTCTGTTCTTCACTCGAGTAATGAAGTTCATTTCCTGAATTTTCGTTAAGTCCAGACGAAAATATTTTCAAATTTAATCTCGATTCTTATTGGTCCACATGTGCAGTCATTTATTATTATGACCGTTAGGCAAGTCCTATAAAAGGTCTTATCAAATTCAACTAACCCTAAAACAAGAAATCAAGTTTTCTGAATCGTACTATTCATTTTAAATCAGGAAGGCAGCCGTTGTTCATCGTCATTCTCGCCGATCGTTCTTCTCTGATCCATGATTCAGAACAAGAAGGCATCAACAGATCAAGGCGTTCAACTTCTCCAGATCTATTTTCTTGATCGTGCTGATCCTAAGCTTTCAGATCCAGATATTTTTCCACGGTCTTCTTTGATTCATTTCTGACAGAGCTTCAAGTTTTAAGAAGGAAGAAAGGCTGAAGACTCGGGATCTGGAATAATTTCTATTTGTATATTTTTCTGTACAACATTTTAATCTTGTAGGAGATTCTTCTCCGAGTTGTAGGAGCTTTGTTCTCCGAGATTTTGTATGAGTGTTTTGACTCCGAGTTGTAGGGTCGTTGCTTCGAGTTGTAGGATTGGTTTTCAATCCGAGATAATAGTGAAGTAGTTGAGTCTAGTATGGTGCTAGATCGGTGAGGTGGAGAGTGGACGTATCCAAAGGTTGGGGAACCACTATAAATCTTGTGTCTCATGTGGCTTGTTTATTTATTTTTTGCGCTTCGTTATTTCAAGTTTTTATTCCGCCAAAAAGACACAGACCTCGTCTGTTCACCCCCCCTCTATGTGATTTAGGTAGACAACTAAAAACATCACTAGGGGTGCAGCTCACACCTACTTCTCCCAAGCCTTCCCTTAGTGAGAGACCTAAATTTGGAAAATGACCATTGGCTCTAGCATGGAGGTCTCACCTCACACCCGGAAGACCTTTGAGATCTCCCCCTCCCTAGACAATGCTGAGCTAGGTGCCTTGGAGGATGAATGAAGAAGATGAAGATTGGTGAAAAATGGATCCCTCTCCAAGGCACCCCAAGGATCTATTTTTAGATTTTTAGTATCTGGTCTGCCAAAAGCGTAATTCCGTTGTTCTAAAATTACTGAAATACCCTAGATTGGTCTGCCAACAGCCAAACTCTGTTGTTTTGAACAGCTAATCGCAGCCCACCATGGGCTAAATAGCCGACCCTCAAGCCAGGCGAGCTGCTCAAGTCGGGCGAGCTGCTTAAGCCGGGCGAGCTGCTCAAGCCGGGCGACCCCTGGGAGATGTCTCGTCGAGACCCCTAGGAGTTGTCTCGCTGAGACCCCTGGGAGTTGTCTTGTCGAGACCACTGGGAGATTTTCTGCGACCTCTGGGAGCTGTGTCGAGACCCCTGGGAGTTGTTTTACCTGAGACCCTTGGGAGCTGTCTTGCTGAGACTCCTTGGAGCTGTGCCGAGACCCCGGGGAGCTGGCTTTTTGAGACCCCTAGGAGTTGTGCTGAGGCCTCTGGGAGCTGTGTATAGACCCCTGGGAGCTGTCTTGCGGAGACCCTTGGGAGATGTCTTACCGAGATCCCTAGGAGCTGTGTCGAGACCCCTAGAAGCTGTGCTGAGACCCCTAAGAGTTGTGTCGAGACCCCTGGGAGCTATCTTGCCAAGACCCCTGGGAGCTATCTTGCCAAGACCCCTAAGAGCTGTGCCGAGACCCCAATGTGCTGTGACGAGACCCCTGGGAGCTGTCTTATCGAGACCTTTGGGAGCTGTGCCGAGATCCCTAGGAGTTGTCTTGTCGAGACCCCTAGGAGCTTTCTTGCCAAGACCCCTGGGAGTTGTCCCGCCGAGACCCCTAGGAGCTGTCTCCCCGAGACCCCTGGGAGCTGTCTTGCTGAGACCCCTATGAGCTGTCTTGCCGAGACCCCTGGGAGCTATGTCGAGAACCCAGGGAGCTGTACTAAGACCCCTGGGAGCTATCTTGCCGAGAACCCTGGGATCTATGTCGAGACCCCTAGGAGCTTTATTGCCAAGACCCTTGGGAGCTGTCTTGTCGAGACCCCTAGGAGCTGTCCCGCCGAGACCCCTAGGAGCTGTCTCGTTGAGACCCCTATGAGCTATCTTGTCAAGACCCCTGGGAGCTGTCTTGTCGAGACCCCTAGGAGCTGTGCCGAGACCCCTAGGAGCTATCCCGCCGAGACCCCTGGGAGTTGTCCCACCGAGACACCTGGGAGTTGTCCTACCGAGACCCCTGGGAGTTATCCCGCCGAGACCTCTAGGAGCTGTCCTGCCGAGACCCCTGGGAGCTGTCCCGCTGAGACTCCCTGGGAGCTGTCTTGTCGAGACCCCTGGGAGCTGTCCCGCCGAGACCCCTAGAAATGAGGCCGAGGCGGGTGTCGGCTTCCCGCCGCACCCGCCCCCTTGAAAATGAGGTCGGGGTGGGTGTCGGCCTCCCGTCGCACCCGACCCTTTGCCCCCTTGGCCTTTGGTCTCACTTGTCTCGGACCATTCTCTGGATTACACCTTGCACTTTCTTGGGGACCCCACTCCGCAAATACGGGGTTGTATAATGACAGTGATAAAATTCTGGCTTGCCACATCCAGCTTGTCCATGGTGTAGCCTACAATTGGAGCAGTTGTTTTAAAGAACTTGATAGTTTCTCCTTTCAGCAAGTTTACTTCAATTTTGATCGATTTGAGTTCTGTGGCTAGATCATTTTTGATATTTTTAAGGGCATCATCCACATAATTTTCTAATTCCCTCCTCTGTTCATCCAGCATACCTTTCAGTTGGGCAAGAAAGATAGGTGGAATCTGGTCTGTTTGAGCAGAGGTGTATTCAACATGAGGTTCTAGATTTTTTCTAATCTCTTCTTTCTCACCAGAGTCAGACTCATTTTCATCTATCTCTTTTTTTGGAGCATCTGTCTCTTCTTCTGACATTGAGGAATCAATATTGTGAACTTCTATCTGAGAAGGGAGTTCAGATTGAATCTCCACCTCAACCTCTGTCATGCCTTCATTGGCATTCAGTATAACAGCAGTAACGGCATCTGTATCACTTGCAGCGGTCTGAACTACCTTTGGAGGGACCTGTAGCTGCTCCCCCATAACTAATACATCCTGCATTATCTCTTCTGTCATTTTCTCCCCCTCAACTGGTGCATTCTTTTTCTCAGCAAATGCAGCATCCATAACTTGATCCAGGAGTTGCTCACCTTCAGATATTGCTATCTCCATTTCAGAAGTCAAATTGTTCTCCCCCTCACTCTGAGGCCTGGGAACATCAGCATCATCAGGATTTGATAGGTGATCACCTGTATCATCGGACCTGCAATCCTCTCCTTTCATCATAGATGAAATTTTGGTAATAAAAGTTTCAGCAATTTGCCCAGCAACTTCAATTGAAGGCAACACATCATCTTGGTCAGGAGTTTCTTCAGACTGAGCACCGCTCAACTGATTTCTGGTAGCACGATCAGAGGAAACTGATACCTGTGCACTTCTATCCTTCCTTATCTCTTCAGTAGACCCTATTGGACTTGAATCTTGAGACTCTCCCTCATCTTCAGCAAAACTGCTCGAGGTGCTTGGCTTTAGAGCTGCAACCTTCTTTCCTTTCTTCTCTGGTGCTGATGGCCCACGAGGCTGAAGAACTCTTTCCCATCGATCTAGCATCTTAAGTCCATTTTCCTTATATGATGAATTCTAGCCCAAAGCATCATGTTCAGGATTTCTGGGACTGTCTGTCGCAGAAATAGGGATAGAATTCTCCCTAAGTTTGGTTCAGCAATGTATTCCACTATCCTTTCAAACATTATTCTGCCCTAGTCAGTCCTTTTAGACAGAATGACCCTTGCCATTAACTCAAACATCTTCTTTGATATTTTGTCATAGGAGCCTGGTTTGCATATCAGAGCCTTCCTGATGATATCAGCCAGAAAATTTCCCCTTAGATTCAGGTTTCTTTCTCAAGATGGAGCCGGTGGTGTTCTTAGACAATCCACACCATTTTACTACAGACTCTATGTCCTCCTGCATTAGTTCATCTTCCTCATCAGCTTCAGTGAACCTAGGCAACTGCAGTTCCTTGCTTAATCTCTGCGGAGTGATTTTGATCTTCTTTCCACTAACCATAGTCTTGAGTTTGCCTACAGATGCATCTGCTTTGGCATTAGAGAATATTTCTAAGACTTTTTGTTTCTATAGTAAACAAGGCTCCGTCAAGATGAACCCTAGGTCAGACACATGGAGAAGATGAAGAGCATGTTGCACTTCCTATGGCGCATTAGTGAATCCATTTCGAACTACTTCTGATCCTTCGAAGAGTAAATCTTGTCCCATGGGCTCCATTTCGCTTGCGAATTTCTGATACCTAGCGAGAATGGCTTTCCATCAATTCGGCGAATGCGGGCGGGAAAGGGCAAGGAACAGTGACTTTGCTTTATGCACAAGCTCTACTATTTATAGTTATTTCTTAAGAGAAGACAGAAAGTCACTTTTTTGATTTGGTGATCAATTTTGATCAACGGCTGGGTTTATTCCTTTTACTTAGCCGTCACAGACAACTTTTGCATTTAATCATGAGTCTTACTAGGTCGACCAATCCTGCAGGATTAAAATTTTCTTGCAATATATATTTTTAATGTGTGTTTTAATGAAGTGCAACTAGACATAAATTCAACATGCCTATGTCAAGTTTGAGGATGTTGAGTATATTTGCATCTAGTGGCATAGTGAGCATGAGAGTCACTAACTTATTTATTGAGATAATTTTTTTAGACAATTGTCTTCTTCTCAGACTTTAATTTCAACTATCTTATCTCTAAAATGCATAGTTTTAGCAATTTAGTACATATTTAGTAGAGTTGAGAGCTAGGTGAATTCTACTTATCTCGTCTAGTAGACTAGGAGCAGATGCTGGATTCACAGTCTCTGAACACATCAGCTTCCTTGCTCCTGAACTTTAGCCATTGATGTGCATCTGGCTTTCTTTTGCAAGCTCCCCCTCAATAATTGCACATGTTTTTGACATCTTGTGCATGATGGTCAGTTCATCCATTCCTTGTACCAAGTCCTAGGTTTGGTGCATCTCTGTCCATGGACCATAAGTGGATATGGCCACATGGATTATCCTGTAAAACAAGATTTACCTTACCTTAGGAACCCAAGCTGACATGGGTCCTAGGTTCCTGTTAGCATAAGAATGCATATGTCTGCCTACAGGAGTCCTGTTAGGAAGACACTGCCTTGCATTTGGAACACTGGGGTTGTGCCAACAATCTATGGCAAAGTGACTCACTTTGACACATCACCAACATTCATGGATGTTGTACCTCCTTTTCTGAACACTCTTGGAGAAGTGCAAGCCACTATATGCTGCCTTTTTAGTGGGGAGAACTGAGGCCTTCTTCTTGTTTCTTTCATCAAGAGTTTGACCAAAAGTGAGTCTGCCCGTAGAAGCACTTGGCATACTCTAAACTCCATTAGCAATAGCCTTCCTTGCTGTTGGCATGTTCTTAATGGCTTTAGAGGCAGCCATGTTAGAATCACTGACTGACTTACCTTTGGTTTGAGTTCTTGCTCGAAGAACCTTGGAATAGGCCATTGCCACATCCTTGAATGAGGGGGCTGGGGCATTAAATACAAAAGTTCCAGGATGGGCCTTTTAGACTTCTATATGGGGAGCCTTCTGTGCACTCAATCCCATGATCTCTCTTCTTCCATTATAAGGTACTTTTGTAATCTTACAAGGAAGATTCCAACACCTCCAGTGACCGCACTTACAGTCTTGGTCATGTCTGTTAAATGAGAGAATTACCTTATGAGAGGTTGACTGAGATTTGATAGGAGCTTGGCCTCTCCTCTGAGATTAGATAACTTTAGAAATCCACTCAAATTCATATTTTCTCCTGATAGCATCTATCTTAGAGAAATAAGCCACAATCCTCTTCTCCCTTTCAAGTTTCTCTTCAAGATCCTTGATAATAGAGTTCTTATATTTGATGGACTCAGCATGGATATCTACCATGATCTTCAGATGAGCTACTTCCCTCACTTTTAGATATAGTAAAGATGAAGTCTCATCTTACTGTAAAGCAGCCAGCTATAGGGAGGCAATTTCCTCTACTTATTTCTTAATAAGCATCTTGCTTCTTTAAAAGCCTTCAGAATTACACCATGATTTTCAATCAATTGATTGATATCATTTTATGAAAGAGGACTCTCATCATCACTTGATGAGGATGCATTAGAGTCTGTACAGGATTTATATCCAGACTTTGAGAATGAGCTAGATGGGGAAAATACCTGATTTTGTCCAGGCTGATCCTAGCAGGATTCTTCTTCTGGTGTAGCTATTAGCCCATAGCATCTGCATTCACCTTCCTCAGCTTCATCCACCTCTGAGTCACTATCTGAATATGATAGAGGGGCCATGATCTTTGCTCTTGTGTTTGGATAGACTTTGTTTTCTGCAAGAGCTGTCAATAGCCCAATACTGTTCTTATTCTCTCTGCAGACTTGGAGCTCCTTTGAGCTCCACACCTTATGGTTTACCCTTGAACTCATAAGTGAAAACCTTTTATCTATCCTTGGAGGTCAACTCAGACTGTTAGGTCCTTTTGAGTAACCTTCCTCTGATACCACTTGAAAGTCCTTGATTTCAAGGATAGTTAAATCACCTAGAGGGGGGTGAATAGGTTTCTTAGTCCTTAGTGACTTATCTTTTATTTTATTTTCTTTAGGAGCATTATTAGTTGGTTGGGTTTTTCTTTCAAGATATATAACCTGCAACACAACAAACACACAAAGCACACATAAGATTTATAGTGGTTCTCCTAACAAGGGTACATCCACTTCCCTCCCACCTATCCAACTATCTTGTTGGACTAGGCACTTCTCCAAAACTCTGCTCCAAAGATCTTACACCTCAGATCCCTCAGGATCTCTTATTCTCATCCAAGACTTACAACTCAGTCATAAGGGCCTATAACTTAGTGATCAGCAGATCACCTACCTCAGGCTAGAGGCCCTACACTCAGGCTAGGAGGAAATCCCTACCTCAGATCCACTAGGGATCCTACCTTAGAGAGAATGACTCTTCTACAATCTGAGGCACAAAGGCCCTACCTCAGATCTGCACCCAGATCCTACCTCAGGCACAAGTGCCCTACAGCTCAGTGAGAATGACTCACCTACCTCAGACTTAAAACCAAGTCCTACAGCTCAAATTCTCAACAAATCCTACCTCAGAGCAAATTTGCTCCTACCACTGAGATCTAAAAGGATCCTACAAGATAGAAGTGGGTTGTGTGGTTGATCTTGCTACAAGCGATGTTTCTCTGTGCCAAGGTTCAGGACTGTGGTAAACTTAGCCCCACTCTGACTCCAGGATTATATTTCCTGAGTATACTTTTACCTGAACTGAGATATACTCAGTCTTAGCTTCTTCTTCGCAACACTAGGGATTTTTCCTGTTGGGACTGAGAAGTGACTGCACCAACACTTGCTGCTACCTGAGTTGAGAGAATCCCAGCCCAACTTCTTCTCAGCAACCAGGATGTAGAACTTTTTGGCTTGTGTTGGAAGCAGCTTGCAGACAACTGTTCTACTTCTTCTTTCTTTCCTAGGCTGAGGAGAATCAACCCTAACTTCTTCACAGCTTCCAGTAAATGTTCTTCAGAGTTGTACAACTGAATCTGTGAAGAACTTGCTGGTGAAGATGGAAAATACCACCCGCTATCCTGCTTTCTTTCCTTAAGAGATTTGCGCTGATCTTGCTGATGTCGATGGAGAAGACAATCAGCTAACTTCTTGAGCTTTTAGACTTGTTGTCTTGAGTTTCCTATTCCTCTGGCACATCAATAATGGTGATGAAGAAGAACAACACCAACAACTCTCTTTATCTGTAAAAAAAAAGCTTCTCCTTTTATTGATTGCAACCCAACGGCTATTTTAGTAGTGGGCTCCAAACCATTAATGGCCAGTTATAACCTTGCTTTAACGCCAGCTGTCGTACAGTAGCTATGCTGCGCTTTTTTTCATATACTGTAGCTTTCCCGATATCAATTTGAATAATGTTGACTTGTTGGCATCACCAGCTGTGGACTTAGCCAAAATCAAGCAACATTAGCATAGACATTGAGTGAGTGAGCTTCACTCGACGCCAAAATACTTAGACAGAATTATTTCTATTTAGGCGTTGACATCGTTGAGTGAGCAAGCCTCACTCAACGCTTTTTGCCTTAGCTTATTCTTCAGCCTTTTCTGCATACTTGGCATTGAGAGCGTTGATTGACCACACCTCACTCAATGCCTTGTGCCTTAGCCATGCTTTCTGTATTTTTGGCATTGAGAGCGTTAAGTGAGCACTCTTCACTCAACGCTTTCTGTCTTAATCAATTTTTTGCTTCTTCAGCATCTTAAGCATTGAGAGCATTGAGTGAGCACGCCTCACTCAACGCTTTTTGCGTTAGCCAGATTTTTTGAGTCATGGCGTTGAGAGCATTGAGTGAGCATGCCTTACTCAACGCTTTCTGCCTTAGCCATATTTTTATACTCCTTGACGTTGAGTGAGTAAGCTCCACTCAATACATTTGGACTTAGCCAAATTTTTGTGACTTAAACCACAGGTTCTGACTGAATGATGGTCAGTCAAGGTTTTACCATATGGCGATGAGTGAGCTTGCCTCACTCAACGCCTGTGGATTTACTTAAATGTCAGCACAGATTTTCTGTGGCTTTGACTTACAAGGCAATACACAACGAATATAGAGTATGACGTTGAGTGAGTGATACTCACTCAATGCCTGTGGACTTAGCCACTTTTCTGCCAATTTCTTCTTAGGCTTTTACTACATTAGCCTGTCTCACAGCCTTTTGTTGTATGGCGTTGAGTGAGTTGACTCCACTCAATGCCTGTGGACTTAGCCACTTTCTCATCTTGCCGCTACTTTGGCTTTGACTGTATAGGCTCCACTCGGCGCTATAAGTCATCTGGCTTTGAGTGAGTAACCTTCACTCAACGCCTGTGCACTTAGACAGATTTCAGTCTATACACATCTTAGGTAAGTGTTTACCTGACCTAGCCACTTAGGCTATCTATCCCATCATTGTTGCTAGGACATCCTGCAATCACTAAACTTGAGCACAAGTTAGATCACCACATGTGTATACATTATTTGCTAGGCCTTCTTCAAATCCAAGACATTGAGATTAATGGACCCAACAGATAGATAATAATAATCCATAATGAGAAAGCAGATGAAATAGTAATAAGGGCTTAAGCCCGGTACATGTCCAAATATAAAAGCACACACACACACTCTCTCTCTCTAATGCATCTATGCGGAAGCTAATCAAAAGAACACTTAACAACCCGACACCTAGTAGTGGTAGTAGTAGTAGTAGTATGAGACAATGGCTCCTCATATCCTGTCTCCTCGCGCTGCTGGTCCTCTGGGTCATACTGCTACTGTGTCTCCATGTGCTCCTAAAATGATATGGTCCACCAACCATTAGTCGAAAATACTAAGTCGCTTTGTCCTTGCCTCACCCCTGCGACTCTTAAGCATCGCGCGGGTGGAAGAAAGAGGAGGACAACAAAGCAGTATGACAAAAGCAGGTGACGTGGCTCTAATTAGCAATTATATATACACACTACAACAGTATGTAAAGACTAAGTGAGAGTAAATATTGTAAACTAATAAGCAGTAAAAATAGTAAGAAAGGTACAGCGCACGTAAAGCAAGTAAAGTAAGTTATCTACTACAATTAGGGGTGTAAGCCGGAACCAACCGAACCGCCTAACCGAACAGAACCAAACCACACAGTTTGGTTCGGTTTTAGTCGCCCACGGTTCGGTAACAGTTCCAATTTTTGAAAAACCATGTGGTTCGGTTCGGTTCACAGTTCGGAGGGTTAAACCGAATCGAGTCAAACCGAACTGAACCATATTAGCTTTAATTATATTTTATTTTATTATGGATACTTTATTTCATAAGCTCTAAGCCTAATTTATTAAAAATAAACAATATAATTATAAACTTTTACTGTTTTATGATGAATATAAAATATTAATTAAGTATTGACAGCACACCTATTTTTAACATTAATTTTTTTCATTTATTTTTAACATTAACATTTTTCATTGTAGGATAGTTTTATGATTCAGCGTCACTTTCTTTCTATAGTATAATTAAATGGAGAAATTATCCTTGATTAGCCACACAAAGTCTATACATAGGTCGAGATAAAAAATTAGTTTGTGATTTTTTTTTCATTATTACGATAACTTCGATAATGTCTTGGTCTGACATTAATACTCTCATAAATATTAGTATTGCTTTTGTCAGTTCTCAGTAGCAAATTTCTTTTCTTTTAAGTATTGAACCACTCAAATCGAACCAAACCAAACTGAACAGTTCAGTTCGGTTCCAATGGTGTTCGTGGTTCGGTTTGGTTTCAGATTTTTGGAATCACACGTGGGTGGTTCGGTTAGCGGTTTTGATCAAAAACTGAACCAAATCAAATTGTTATAGCCCTAACTACAATCATAGAAGGGTACCTTAACTTATATGAATGCTCATACAAATTTTTAAGTTAAGATTTCAGGATTATAACTCATCATATAAAAGAGCCCGTACTAATTTATATGATGAGGGTCTATGAGAAATGAGGGTTATGTTATGCTATGCAATGTTTATGTTATCCAACATACAAGTGCAACTCACACACGCTAATCGACTCTGTACGCACATACCTTTTGTTACCACTCTTTGGAGATAGTTGACCTCTCGGGCACCCCCATCGTGGTCAAATGGTGGATTAGGATCGGGCACCTCCCCACTCCTAGGTGGGTATATACACTAACAGGTCTAAGTCCTCTGTACGCATATGCACCCATCTCTGGTGTACTTTAGAGTCTCTACGTACCCAATGCTGGAATCCACTAGTCTTAAGGCTAAGAGATAAGTCATTAGGGAAAATATCACCAAGGAAACCAAGCTAAGCTGGCCCTCTAGACCTTATCGATCTTGTCAGGTCAACGTATTACCGTCGGTGTGATGACTAAGCTAGTACCGAAAACCTACCACATCAAAGGCACATGTAAGTATCACCTCACCAATCCGAGCTTCCTGCTCGCAGGATAACTTATCCTTAACCCACAATCACATCGAGCCTCCAACTCGCAGAACTAACTAGTCATATCACATCTCTATCACAATGAGGATCGAGCCTCCAACTCGCAGGACTAATAAGTCCTTGAACCACTTCATCCCCCAATACGAGTTAAGGTTTACATTATCTTTGCTCACTTACTTAGACTACTCTTATCTATTGTTTAATTGATCCTAGAAGTTTAAGGTGAATCATGAACTTCCAGAGATCTACCCGACGAAGGACTTGCAATAGTACTAAGGAATGCGATGGGATGAAGCTCAAATCTCCTTTTCCAGAATATTTACTTTTATTGGTGACAACCCTTCTCATAACCCTCTCTCCATATTACTCTTAAAACTATTCTAAGGTGTGTTTTATGATTCTTATAGGCGAGAGATGATCTATCGTCGGACTTCTAGTCTAACTACTCTCCTTAGTGTCTATATACACTAACACTCATCACCTCTTGGTGGCTACCGTAGGACTTCAACCAACATTGTACCATGGAATTAACAATACTCCAAATTGGGTTCAGTTTTCAAATAATATAACTATATGCAGATCATATGAGCTAGATTGAGTATAAGGATGGAAGCATTCAAATTACTTGTCCAATTGCCCTAAAATTAATTCTAGAACTCTATCAAGTCACATATGAGATAAATTCAGAGTTTCATAATATTCCTACTTTAAATTGAAATTTCATTAAATAATGTCACTAGTGGTTTTGAACATGAAGTGTAACATTTAGATATCCAACCAATACAAATAAATTATCCTATGTTCATATTGTTGAAAAATGAGGCTGGGCAAAATTTCATAATTTTACAGTTAAATGTAATAATTAATTTGTATTTTCTAAAATTTGATCCAATAAGTCACTTTTCAAAGGAAGTAATTAAAATACTTGTCTAATAAATCCAATAAATTTTTTCAAGAGATCAAAAATGATAAATAAACCATCATCCAGATTTTCATAATTTTCTAAATTATTATGATCATAAATATTTAAAAAATACACAAAGGGGGCATAAGGGCAATTATTGAAGTAACCCTAATTTCTAGTCATTCAAAAATTTTAATTAAATTCCCAGTGGTGAGTTATGACAAAATATGACTAGTGACAGAAATTCAGAATTTTTCAAACAATATTTATCATAATTATCTCAAAACATATAAGGGTGTTAAATGCAATTTTTGATATTCATCAATGTAAATATTTCCAAAAATTCTAACTAAATTACCAGAGGTGTAAATGACACTACGAGTCATTTGACGGAAAATTAGAATTTTCCCTAACTTATTTGGCCATCTTTATTTCACTAATCTAAATATGCTACATAATTACAATAAATTAATTAAAGAGGATTTTATTCCCAAAAATCCTAATTCCTCTATGGATGATGAATTTCACCACTAAATGTCAATGGCCAAAAATTTCATTGGCATGCAACAAGCCCTTGATGAGAAAATCACCAAATACCCCTTTTTGCTATAAGTACACCAAAATCCCTAAGCAACATTTACATGCAAGTTGAATTCACCAACATGCAGAGATCAAATTGGCCCCAAAATTTTACCAGGGTCTTATAATGATCTAATGGACATGCCACCAAAAATTTGTGTCGATATGAGTTGTTTAACCACTTATATTACAATAATTCAATAAATCGCATATTTAACAAAAACTATAGAAAATTGTACCCTAAAAATTTTGATTTTTGGGCACATGGTGTATCTAAGGTACATACATGCATGGTCCAAATTTCAGCCTCATTCCATCTACCATGTGAAAGATAACATTCAAGGTCTGTCCCTCCTAAGGACACAGTCCAGTAAAACATCCATATAGAGGGTTGTAGGTTACCAAATGGCCTGATTTAACTTCCTATAGAAAGTAGACTTTAGTGGCTGCAAAAGTTGTCTCTGCCAACTTTTCTCCAAACAGCCTCTATGAGGCTTAATTTTCAGTTTGAAAATCATCAAATAAATGTGATCGTTTAAATAAAACTATAAAGAATGAATTATTTTGATTCTGCACAAATCAGAAAGCAGAATTGACGGAATCTGTTCATCTTCCTCCTTCAGCCGACAGTGGAAATTGTTCCGACCTGGAGCACATTCCAAGGCCATTTCCCGGCAATCCAGCAACCTCCCTTGTCGGTTACCACCACAACCTTCGTCGAGGAGGTAGCTAATGCCTCGTAGCGGCTTGGCCCCCAGTGGGGGTGTTTTCCGACAAACCTGAACACACTTATTTTCATAAATTTCTCCATTTTCTTGCATTGGATCGTGCTCAATTGAGCCTGATTTCTCTCCTAAAGGATCTAAGATGTTAGCACAAGGGGAAAGGAGCAGAAACGGACCGTTAAACAGGCTTGGCGGCAGATGTCATGACTATTAGCCATGGTTGTTGTCTTCTCCAGCGAACCACCTCCCATTTTCGTTTCTCTGCTGATTGTCACGAAGTAAAGCATCATAATGACTTCTTGTGAGGTTTTGAAGCTGGTGAATTAACCAGTTTGGCAGGGGTGGTTGTATAATGAGATGTCATTAATGGGGATGGTCGGGCATGAGCATTGAAGGCTCTCCTTGCTAGTAGCTGGCTGGGAGTAATGGGAAAATAGTCCCAAAGCACTTGGGGAGCTCAAGGGTGGATTTGGGAAGATGAGAGGAGTGGCATGTGGCCTCCTTTCCATAAAATCCTCTTTGACGCATAAATAATTTGTGGAAATTCTCCAAATTATTGAATGTCATTGGATTCCCAAATTAGAGGGCATTAGGTGTAATAATGCTTGTGGACTGCAGGATGAGCCTTAGTTCAAGGCATTAGCCCATTGGAATTGGGTAGGGCCTTCATTTCTCTCATGTAGGCTTTATATTGACTATGGTTGACTTGGGGTGACTTGGTCAACTGATGTATGGACTGGTCCCATGTGTTGGTCTTGAATCTATTGTCACCAATTGGGCTAATTAACTCATATTGTGTGATATTGACCAAAATTGGGCTAGGTTTGACTTTCGTCAAATTGGGTGAATTGATGTCCACTTGATGGAGCTTTTGGGTTCATTGGGTCCCTAATGATGTTACAAGGCTAGAGATGATGTCAATTTGACCATGTGAATCATAATAGAGCCAATTAGGGTTGAATTGACTCATATTGACCTATAGTTGATTTTGGCCAAATTCATACAATTGGCCTACCAATTCATGAAATGAATGGTCAATTGCCCCCCTAGGGTTAGGGATGTATTGGTGAGATCAATTTGAGTTGGTGAATCCAATTTGAGATGAATCGACCTAGGTTGACTTGTGCTCTTTGGTATACACTTAGTGATTTTACTTTGGTTCAAGAAAACTTAGGGTTTCCTCCTTGCTTTAACTCGCCACTCATGCCCTAAAATTATTATGGGGTCTAGAAGGAATATGGATGTTACACTCGAAGGGACCAAAATCACCTGAAAGATGGGGAGAAACAAAGCACGCATGCGCACACACAACAGGCATGCGCGTGGCCAAACATTACGTGTGATAGCGCACAACCAAACATTACGCGTTGTTGGGTCCATTGATCGCAATGTCCCAGATTTGAAGAACGCCCACAAGTCAATAATATACACATGTTTGTATTTGATATATGTTCAAGTTCAATATATTTAGGTTGTCTACTGTTCCATGATTAGACAGATTGATAGGGTCAGAACTTTGGTTGGACTCAAGACAGGACACAATAGAAAAGCATAAATTTGCCTAAATTCAGAAGCGTTGCATGAGTACACTTCACTCAATGCAAGAGGCCTAGAAGCGTTGACAGAAGCTCAAGCATTCAAAGTCTCAGTGGTGCTGGACTCAAATCTGGCTACGTCCAGAAGCATTTTGTGAAGGACTTTCACTCAACGCCTGCTCAAAGAAAATCTGTCCAAGTACAGAAGCGTTGAGTTGAGAAGGTTCACTCAACGCCTTATCAAAGATATAGAAAATTCCAAAAGCATTGAGTGAAAAAGGTTCACTCAACGCCTTTATTCAGAAATTCTGTATAAGTCCAGAAGAATTGACTGTAGAAGGTTCACTCAACGCTTTCAATCAGGATAACTGCCAAGTCCTAGGGCGTTGAGTGAAGAAGGTTCACTCAACACCTTCAACCAGAAGAATTCTTCTAAGTATAAATGCATTGAGTGATGAAGGGTCACTCAACGCCTTATTAGTTAAGCTGTCAAAAGCAACATCGTTAGTGATGAAGGGTCACTCAATGCCTCAAGAGTTAGACAGCTATTTAGTTAAGTGTTTTTGCGTTGAGTTATAAGACATCACTCAACACCTATGCAGATTGTATGGTGAAAGTTGTTAATTCAACAAGCACCGAGTCACGCTGACGTCATCCAAATTCAAATAAAGCGGGTTTTGCTCACTAAAGGACAAATGACGCCGCATATTTTTTTCCAATACAGTAAATAGAAAAGCCACTTTATAGCTGCATATTCTACCTACTCATACTGATAAAAGACTCGTTAAACTACATGATATAAAATGTCTTTACAGAGAAATTAATAAAGGAGTTCTGCAAACAGATCATCATTCTTGCTGGAAAAGTTTTTGAAACCGAGAAACTCTAAAGAGTCTTCAGCAAGAACTTAAACCCTAAAATTATGGAAGGGTCGGTTAGCAGGGAACTCTTAATTATTATTGTTCTTCTTCAAGGTTGTTGCACTAAACTTCTGATCAACACAAGCTTGAAGAAATAGAGCTCTGCAATAGATCTTCTCAACACAAGCAGAACAAACTTGAAGATCTACATTCTTGGTGTTATGAAGAGTTAGGGCTGGTTATACACAGTCTAGGAAGGTGACTCAGAGGACTATTTCTCTGGAGCCAATCTCAACTAAACCTTATTCAATCTATAGGATCACTGTGTGATCTGTTCTGTAAGCCTGTATTATAAAGGCTGAGTGGTAGGAGTTGTTGTCTTTGAGTGGGTAGGATCCAAGTGTGGATCTGAGGGAGGATCTGAGGTAGGAGATCTGAAGTATCTCTTAGTATAGGGTTGTTATGCCTGAGGTAAGAGTTGCTTAACTCTAAGATGTAGGAGTGAGATTCACTCTGAGTTGTAAGATCCTAATGGATCTGTGGTGTAAGATCAAAGAGCTGAGGAAAAGGAGTTAATCGAATCTAGCACATTACTAGATAAGTAGAGGGGGAAAGTAGATGTACCCTAAATAGGGGAACCATTATAAATCGTGTGTGTTGTTGTGTATTCTTGAAAGCTAACAACTAACATTAACACACATTAAGCTCATAAATTCAAACGAGTCAAAACAAACCTATTCGCCTCCCCCCTCTAGGTGTTTAGCTACCCATAGAAAAGACTTTCAAGTGGTATTAGATGGAGGTTGTTCAAAAAGGACTTAATAGTCTGAATAGATCTCTAAGGGTAGTAGAAGATTATCTCCATGGCTTCAGGTGAGAACCACAAGGAGTTGGGTTCTATAAAACTTCATATTTATAGGATGGAAAATTTTGGGATCTAGAAGGAGAGGGTAAGGCTATTTATGAAAGCCTCAGAACCTAGGATATTCATAACTATTCAAGAGGGACATTTCATTCCCATGAAGGTCTCTGCTATAGATGTCAATATCCAGACTCCAAGGAAATACACTGAGATGACTAAAGATGAAGTCATTCTGGCCACTATGGACAAAAGGGCTCAGAATATTATTGTAAGTGTCATAGATGATTCTACATTTCAAAACTTAGTCCAATGCGGAACTGGAAAGTAGATGTGAGATTCTCTTATTATATATATGTTGGGTATTGTATCCACAATTACCTGGATTTAAAGAAGACTCCAGTCAAGCTAAGATGGATTCACAATGTATTTGACGATCATCTATCAAGTTGTGCTTGCAGCTATTTCATGCTAAGTACACACCAATGTCAGGGTGCAGTTGGTCAATATAACGGGTCTGCGCAACGTAATCCCTCGTTGAGCAGATCAGTGTGTTGACTCATGTGTGCTCTCTCTATTGGAGTGTACTTATTTTCAAGTATAGGGTTAAGGCAGATCAAGAGCAGAAGAAGGAGTAAAGATGGGTCAAAGACCAAGTCATCATGGGAGGAAGAGAAAATTCTTTTAAGTCAAAATCGACGGGAATCACTAAGTGATCCTCGCTGACTTCGACGAGAATCGTTTGTGATTCCCGCCGATTCGACGAGAATCAGTCTGCATTCTCGCCGACTTCTTCCAGCTATCAGTTTTCCAAATAGAAATTCTGCCAAGGCAGAATCGACGGGAATCGCTAAGTGATTCTCTCCGTCTTCGACAGGAATCGTTAGTGATTCCCGCCGATTCGACGAGAATCAGTTGCATTCCCGTCGATTTCCTCCGGCTGACAAGGTTTCCAACTAGAATTCGGCCAAGGCAGAATCGACGGGAATCGTGAGTGATTCCCGCCGACTTCGACGGGAATCACCAACGATTCTCGCCGATTTTGCCTTACGCAAATTTTCTTCTTTCGCTGGATCGAACCACCTTGTCGTGCGCTGTTTAGGCCGGGGCTAGGGTTTCTCCTTGTGGGCCCCACAACGGTCATTAGGGTTGGCTCTGGTATATATAGTCGCGTATTTTGAACATGAATAGTGATCTATTCTCGGAAATCAAAAGTAGGCCGAGCGTGACCTAGCGGATCACGGAAAACCGCCGATCGCCTGTAGCCGCTCACAAGGAAGTCGTCGCCAATAATCTCTGATCATCTCTGATCTTCCGACGACAGTACCGAGGCAAGACGAGTGTCTCACGCATATCTCTTGAGATCTCTTGTCTCTCGATTCGTTGAACGAGGTTAGTTCTTCATTCCTAATCGATTGAGACGATTGATCCGACTGAGATCGTTCGTAGACCTTGTTTGTTTCGTCAAGAAGTTTGGATCTACAAAGTATCGCCGCCGCAATCACTTGTCGCCGTCGATCTTGACAAGATCCTCTCCAAGAGAGAAATCTGGTTATGGATTCTTCGTAACTTTCAAGAAAGCTTCAACGAACGAAGAAGGACATCGGGATCTCCAAAAGCGGTGTTTGTATTTTCTTTTACATTCTATTTTGATTTATTGTAAAGGAATTTTTATTCCTAGTTGTAAGGTTGGGTGCAACCCGTGGTGGTGGAGTTGTGACTCCTTTGTTGGAAGGGTTCCTTCCGTAGTGTGAGGATTGGATTTCAATCCGTTTGGAGAAGTGACCGAGTCGTCCTTTGGTGGAGATAGGTCGAAGGGGGAAAGTGGACGTACCCAAATCGGGAACCACTATAATTCGTTGTGTGTTTTGTGTGTGTTTTGTTAACTTGTGCAGGTACATTTAATTCCGCAAAAGACTGCACGACACCTATCCCCCCTAGGTGGATTTAGTCGACGCTAGAGAATTACAAGTGGTATCAGAGGGATGTTACTCATCAATAAGGTTAACACCTTGAGTAAGATCCTGTATCTAGTGTCAAGAAGAAAATAAGACTCAAGCATGGAGCTGTACTCTGATGTCTCTCCCCTGAGACTGTCTGCATGCACAAAAGAATATTTTCCCATCTGGAAAATGAGAGTTTAGTTTCATCTGGAAGCCATAGATCCCCGTGCGTTATTCATTGTGGAAGAGGGTCCCTTCATTACCATGAAGGATTCTGACTCTGGAGAGGATCTTGAAATCCCTAAGAGTCCCGCAGAGATGTCTGAAACTGAGCTCTCACTATTCAACTTGGACAAGCTGGTACGACAGATCATTTCTGATATTTGGTCTGGATCATCTCTTACGAGATTGGATGAGTGTAAGACTGCAAATTACATGTGGCAAACTATCTCTGACCTCATGGAGGGAACGAAGACTGTCGGGACTGAATCAGCAAGAGGATGAAGCATATGTTGGGGTCCTCGTCTCTGATGATGAAAATCAAGAATAATTCTCAATATCAGGGCTCTAGTGTCTCATCTGAGATTGAAGAAG